>PVKU01009348.1:0-62874 GCA_004027475.1 Anoura caudifer
CTTTCCTTTTCACAAATCTCTGGCTTTGAGAGACATCTTTCCATAAGGCGGCGGACAATAACGAACCTTTCTGTTTGCTCTGTAACAATGACAGCTATATTTTCAAGATATTCTGAGTTCCCTCCAGTTTCATAATTTTGTTCTTTTTGTTACATAACATTCCTTTTATTGAAAGAATACAGACTTTTCTGTCAAACAGACCTAGCCTGGGTTTGAATTCTGGCTCCCCTATTTTCCAGCCCTGTGGCCATGGCCAACATTGTCAATCTTCCTGAGCTCAATGTCCTTCTCTGTAAAATGGAGTTAACAATATTTACTCGGCGTCTTTCAAGGATTACACGAGTTGATGTAAGCTGACATCCAATATCTAATGATTATATGGATGCTAAAGGCAATTTGTTAAATATATAAATAAATGTGATTTATTTTTGTCTCTTTACATACAGTGTCATGGGTATAATCTGTAGATAGGTGTATGTACTTTTCTTGCTCCAAAAGGGTTTTTGTAGCCTGCTATCCCATCCTAGCCACAGTGAGGTTCAAAAGGTCATATAATCAGAAGCATGAAATCCTGCTGATAGCCAGGGAAGAGAGAAGCGGAAGTCACAGAACCGAGAGGCACTCCCCTTTCCTGTCTGGCTCGGGTTTGTTTGTCTTCCCACAGGCTGTTCCTACTGATATGGAGCGCCCAGCTTTGATTGGCATCTCCAGTACAGAGGTAGTAAGGAGCCCCCTGCCTTTCAGGAGTAGCTTTTCCCTGAGCCTGCAGAGTAGAGTCCCAAACACATTTCTCTTTCTGGCTCCACTGGTGAGAGCAGACAGCCGTGGAGAGAATCCAGAATCATGATGTCAGAGCCAGAAGACCTCAGAGAAAGGAAGAGGTAGAATGGAGCTATTCAGAGCATGGGTTTGAGAGTCAGAATGACTGGGCTCAAATCCCGGTCATGCCACTTGCCAGCGAGGTGATTTGGGGCAAGTTCCCAAATCCCTTTAAGCCCTAGGTTCCTCTCCTGTTACAAATGAAGGTGAGAATATTACTGACTTTATATGAAATGAGATGACCCATTATAAAACACTCAGTACACTGCCAAGCACATAATGAGTGGTCAATATTTGAAGGCTATTAGTATTTCTCTAGTTCTGCAGTTTTACAGTTGAGGAGCCTGATGGCCAGAAAGGAAGCACAGCTCATTAACTGTCCACCAATCAGGGCTGCTTCCCAGGCAGTGCTGTGCCAAAGGCGTGTCCTGTGGGATCAAGGCCCTGCATTAACTGTGCGGAGAGAGCGAGAATGGGCAGTGCCACCCCAGCTGTGGGGTTGGAGCTTTCAGAGTGTGTGCAAAGCAAGACATAAACCCCTCCCACACAATCCCCCCCCCAAAAGAAAGTCCCTTCCTACCAGAATAATTTAATTTTTTGTGGGTTTTTGTGCATGTGAGTGTATTTTTAGAGGTGTTGGGGAACAGAAACATCCAATTGCTATTCCACTTACTTATGCATTCATTGACTGATTTTTGTATGTGCCCTGACCAGGCATCAAACCTGAAACCTTGGCACATCAGGACAACATTCTAACCAACTGACCTACCCGGCCAGCGTTGGAATCATTTATTTTGTAATTAACAAAGGCTAAGAAGGCCCTTTCTAATATTTTGGCTTGGAGGCTCAGAGTTTAAATTTATAACAGCCATGGACAAGGGTTTATTGTGGACCTGTCCTTACTTGCTGAATTGAATGCATTATTATGATCCCGAAGCAACTAGGGGTCAGGAGCTAAGTACCTGGGGGGTGGGTGGAAAGCTGGGTTTTTGAGACCAGAGGACAAAGTGTCCAGCAGAGGAGAGGCTTCAAAGATTGAGCCCTGTTTCCAGGCTCAGTGACGTCTAGGCCTCAGCTCTCTTTGGAGCTGCCTTTGCCTCTCAGCGTTCAGGGAGGGGTCTGGCACTTGGGCTGGCCCCACCGAGGGCTGGACAGCAGCCCCAGTTTCTGGTGACCTTCATGTAGACTTTTAGGTTGTGCTTTGCTTTGTTTTGTTGTTTGTTTCCTCACAGCAGGGTGGCCTTTCCCTGCTTCTGGGTGGGAACTGGGGGAGGGAAGATGGTTTGCTCCCATCTCCACAGCTGTGTTTACACGTCCCTGTCAGAGATTGTCTGGGGTCCAGCCTTTCCTCAGCCCTTTGTGTCCCTTCAGAGAAATGTGATTTGATATCCCTGTGGGCTTTGCAAGGGAGGGGCAGAATGAGTCAAGGGGTTACCATGTAAAGGGGGCTGGAAGGAAGTGAGAAAGCTTGCGAGGGAGGAAGGAATAGTGCAGAAAGCTGTTTGAATTCTGGGAAGCATCATCTCCTTCCCTTTCTATCAGTGGCCTGAAGACACACCAGCAGAAGACAAAAGGGCTCTTAGATCCTGCCTGCTCCAGAAGGAACAGAACGTGACATGTCGTTTCTAGTCACTGGGTAGAACGAGATCTTGCTTTGTAGTCAGGATGTGAGTGCACAGAACAGAACGGTCTTCCCTAAGGCTTCGAGGGGGCCAGTAGGCACAGTTACAGCATGTTAGAGCCAATAAGATCATGCCGAAATACACATAAATTTAGAAGGATTTAAGAAAATAGTCAAGTAAATAATGCTCTTCTCCAGGGAGTGAGCTGAGCTGGTATTAATCAGGATAGCAGTGCTGCCGGACTCTCAGCCAAGCCCAGGCGAATGGCTGCCAAGGCAAATCAGGCATCAGGTTTCAGAAATTAAACACATAATTTTATTTTTCCGCAGTAGGGAACTTTCAGAAAAAGAACCAGATCTATTAGGCTACTCAGCACACTTTGTTCAGTTTCTTTCAGCCCCAAAGGCCTCCAATTTAAGAGCAAGATGAGCAGCTGGAAGCCAGAAGTGACACAGTTACCCCCTTCTCCTATTGACTGCCCGGGGGTGGGGCTGGGAGGAGTGGGGCAGGGGTAATGGTACTGTTTTTCCAAGGTCCAGTTGCTGACCACTAGCCAACAGTTTTTCCACGAATTTATAGGACAAAGACCTGAAGGGTTGGACAAGAAAAAGTCATAGAGGAAGAGCTGGCCAAACAAAGATTGGATGATAGTTTCTCATGAACCACAGTCGAAAAGAAAGCGGCTGGTCTCAGGGAAAATTCTCTCCCATCACCATGAAGAGGACCCTCCTGGCAGACAATTTCCCCCAAGAACCCCAGGCTTGTTGGTGATGTAGAAAGTTGTTTTTACAATTCTCCAGTGAAAAAGGATTACTAAACCCCGAGTTTAGTCCTATGCCAAGTGTAGTTGTGACATTCGAAAGGTACACGGTGAGTGTAAAGGGGCCACTGGAGCTGCAGCAGGAGACCCAGGAGAGCTGGAAGCTTCACCAGGAGGTGGAGCTTGAGCTGGGCTGCAGAGCTCTGATCTACAACTTGGACATAAAAATAAACATTATAGCTATACATATTTATATACCTTTTTTATACCTTTTATTCCTTTTTATATACCTTTTTATAACTATACCTTATATAGTTATACACTTGGAGACAAATTTAAGATAATGTTATTTTTATTTTAAATTTTAATTTTTAAATTTATATTTTGAAATAATTTTAGATTTATAAAAGAGCTGCAAATAGTAGAGACTTCCTGTATACCCTTCAGTTATCTTCCTCAAATGCTGAGGAAGTGCAACTGCCAAAGCCAAGAACTAAGATTAAGAAAACACTGCCCTGACTGGTATGGCTCAGCTGGTTGGGGTCGATTCCCGGTCAGGGTACGTGCCTGAGTTTCGGGTTCTGCCCCCAGTCGGGGCACCTGCAGGAGGAAAACGATCGGTGTTTCTCTCCCTCTCTTTCTCCTTCCCTTCCCTTCTCTCTAGAAACAATTTTTTTTAAAAGATTAATAAAGTGCTGTTCACTAACCTGTGGACTGTATTCTGATTTTATCATCGCACTGGTGCACTGTGCCCTTTTTCTGGACCAGGACTTAATCCAGGATCAGGCATCATGTTTAGTTGTCATGTCTCTGCAGTCCCCTCCAATCTGGGACCGTCCCTCCCCTTTTCTTTCTTTCATGACCTTAACATTTTTTAAAGGAACTGGCCAGTTCATCTGTAGATTTCCCGACTTTGGACTTGTCTAATGCTTCCTCATGGTTTAATTACGTTTATACACTTTTTTTTAAAAGAATACTACAGATGTGATTTTGTGCCCTTCTCATTGCATCGTATTGAGAGGTACCTAATATGTTAACTTTAATCACTTGGATAAGGTGATGTCTCCCAAATTACTCGCCTGTAAAATTACCTTTGTCACTTTAGAGTTTTCTTCAGAGGAGATACTTTTTGATACAGGCTAATTTGATTCTAGGTGATTGGGAAGACTATTGCGAGAAACAAAGTAAGGTATAGGGCTTCGGGTTGAGATGGTAAACACAGCTCACCTCCTTGTACAATCACATCAAAATTACAACTAAAATATAGAACAACCATCACTCAGACCTGTCGGAAATCAAGTTGAATGAAAGTCTGACAACTACAGAATTAAAGAACCACATCAGTTCAGTCTGGTTGGAGGGGCAGAGACAGGAACTGGCTGGTCCCGTATCCACGTGTGGTGGATAAAAATTTGAAAGGGATTTATCATGAGTGAGGAGTCCTAGTCCCACACCAGGCCCCACAGCCCAAGGTTCCAATGCCAGGAAGATAAATCCCTATAACTTTTGGCTGCAAAAACCAGTAGGGATTGAGTTAGAAGAGACTTCTGGAGTCCCAAGCACTTCCTCTTAAAGAACCCACAAGCATTCTTCCTGAGACTCACCCCTTCTGAGCTCCAGCATCAGGGTAGCAGCTTGAAAGGCACCAGTATCGTACAGGGGGGAACTTAAGTGTCTGGCATCAAGGCGAGAGCTGGGGAACAGCTCTCTCCCATACAGAAAGATGGGCAGAGGCCACTGTCCCTTTTCTGAACCCTCCCCCCACAGAGCCACAGAGCCAGCAGACCAGTGCCATACCTGAGACACCACCAACCTGGCTAACACTGTTTGCCCCACCCTGGAGATTCTCCAGAGACTCCATCCCACCCAACTTACAGGCCCACTCAGGCTGCTTTCCCATATGAATGGCTGGTCTTGGCTCATGTGTCACAACTTCCTAAATCCTCTCAAACAAGCAACAGCCAGCCTCAGCGAGTCCCCAGCCCCTGTCCCACTTGCTTACTGGCTCCAGGCCCAGCACTAGCAACAGCCAGCCTAGATTCACAGGTTGGCTTGGCCCAGGAATCTCCAAGCCCAGCACAAGTAGCAGCCATCCCAGATAGCTTTATAGCTTAGGCAGTTGGCCCGGGGCTGAACACAGAGCAGGGATGACCTTGGCCTGCACCACCCAGGGAAACCCCGGAGGCTGGCAGCCAATGGCCAGATACAGAGCATGTCAGCGCACCACCACCCTGCCTCTGCACAGTTGATCCTCCAGGAAGGGTAGAGGTTGGTGGTCAGCAGTCACAGCCAGTACAATATAGGAAATGGACTAGCCAAAGAACCTAAACGAATGACCCATGGATATGAACAAAGGTGTGGGGATTACCTGAGGAGTGGGGGTTGCTGGGTGGAAGGGGGCACTGGGGTAAAAATCAGGACAACTGTAATAGCATAATCAATAAAATGTAATTAAAAAGGAAATAGAGTCAGGTGTAAATAAAGCAAGAATAAATGCAGCCCATAAGCAGGTGTTTGGGCGTATTGGTAGGTGTGAGAGATCCCTATGAAGGGGTTCCAGGTTGGCTTCAAATCCTGAAGTGAGACGTGGGGATGGTGCAATCGCTGGATAGGGTCTTCAAGGAGATGTCAGTGGCTCCTCCATGTTTCCCAAGAAACCTGTCCCCTGTCAGCGCCGCCTTGGAAACCTCGGGGCTTGAGCTGTACCACCTCTTCCCCTGAACACAGAGTCTTGGAGGCCAATGTCAGACGTTTTTAAGTGGAAGCTCAGGTGACCCGACCTGCAGGGCGAGTGGCGCAGTACGCACGCGCCGGAGGAGGCGCGGGGCGGGGCCACGCGCGGGGGGCGGTGCCGCGGTGCGCAGGCGTGCTGGTGGAGGGTGCCTGCGGCTCCGGATGGAGGGTGAGTGAGTAAACAAGCCCGGGCCGGGCGGTGGGGCCGGGCCTGGGCACCTCGCCACCCTAGGCCTAGGAGGGAGAGGCGTAGGGGTCAGGGAATTGGGAGGGAACGGAAGGGCACACTGCCTGTCTACGAGGAGTAGTGGGGCGCCCACTCCCGGTTCTGAGGGCTGGGGGAAGGGGGCGATGGGGCGAGTGAACCCCAAGCCAGGACCTCGTCTGAGGCGGAGAGGGCGGTGTGTCCGGGAGGTGGAGCGGCGGGGGCGGGTCCGGAGACACATGGAATCCCGTTGGAGGGCGGGGTGGGTGGGTAGGCGGGAGCCCCAGAGTAGTGAGGGCGTGGGTGGGCGGTGGTACCTGCGGAGGCCCTTAGCGAGGTGGATTCCCACGGACCTGGGGCAGTATACCGGAAGGACAGACACGGGGACTCAGTGTGGGGGTGTTGAGGAAGGGGTGGCAGTGAAAAACAGGCCCGGGGCTGGGTGGGGTGAGGCGAATGAGGTCCTAAATTGGAAAATATAATGGGGCTCCCATGGGGTGGAGTCGGTGCAGACGCCTCTTTAGGTTTGGGGCGCTGGGCGCCTCTCGCCAAGTTTGGTCTCGCGCCTATTCTTGTCCACCCCGGAATTCTCCTAGGGTTCAAACAGTAGAAGGGAAAGAACCTTAAAGAAAAATAGCGAGACGTTGTGTTTGGGACGTGCGTGTTAGAAAATGTGGGACAAACTTATTTCAGTAAAAAGTAACTACTGATAAATTGTTTCGTAGGCGGGGAGAAGGAAAGAATGTGGAAGGATGTTAGTGCAGCGGGTGGAGTATTTAGAGCAGGCTTTTGTAGGTGAACTGTAAGGATGTAAAAGGATAGCCTAGGTGTGGATCCTGGCGCTAGAAGGGTGAGGGTAAGGAAAGGAGCCGAGGTGAACGATGTACTGCGTGCGTGTGAGGACTGCATAGAGAATGTGCTGTGTTTCTCCACGTTTGCTGCGATGACGTCTTTGAAGAGAAAAATGTCCCACCCGGTGCTTTTAAGTTTAGGAAGCCGGCATTGAATGAAGTTTCCATCCTCAGAAGTTGCTGTCAGAGGTTCTGTGAGAGCTTGTCTATTTTAAGCTTTGGAATCCCCAGGGCTGGCATGGTTTGGCATTGATAAAAGAGATTACTCACTTAACATAGAAGAAAGTGTGAGTTTGGAGATAAATACCGTTTTATAACCACAGTTACAATAGAGGCAAGGACTATATACAAAAATGTAATAATATTGTCAAGGTTTATGTTGAGTGTGTGTATCACTGTGAATTAACTCTCCCAGAGCTGGGATGTTTATTTGATTTTTATCCTCACCTGTGGACTTTTTTCATTGCTTTTGTAGAGAGAGGGAGAGAGAGAAACATCAATTGGTTGCCTCCTGTAAGCACCTGGACCAGAGGTTGAACCGAAACCTAGGTATGTTCCTTGAACCGGGAATCCCAACAGCCAACCCTTCAGTTACTGGACTTTGCTGCAACCAAGTGAGCCACATTGGCCAGGGCCTGTTTGTCTGTTTTATTCACTGATGTTCTCTACGACTAAAACAGTGCCAGACACATAGTAGGTGCCCAGTACATATTTGTGGAATACATAAATTTCAGGCAGATCTCTGGGTCTGGCAATTGGAGATCTGGATCCTAATTCTGCTCCTAATTGGCAGAGTCCTTGTAGTCCAATCATGGAACTTGATGCCAGGACACAGCTTTAAACTGTCTGAGGCTGACATGATTTCATTATGGTGTTACTTGAATTCTCTTTGAAAACAGCACTAGAATAAGGAGCCTAGGATTAAAACAATGAAATTTTACTACCAAAACCACTTTTGTGAGAAGGTGAAAGGTGAGAAAATGTAGTTGGACTTGTTTTTCTTATCTTACTTGCCTTTGAATTAGCCTGCCTTAAAGAAAAAACTATTTAAAGTATTGATTTTGTGTGTTTAGTTTTCAATATCTGAAATCTGGCTTCCTTAGTCCTCTGAGAAACAGTTCCTTTACTTAATTCATGCTTTCTGTGAAGCATGTAACAATTTCCTTAAGTAGCATATCTTTTTCCTGTTTTAGAATAAGTGTTAAAAGTTTCTACTGTGGCTCCGACTGGTGTGGCTCAGTTGATTGGGCATAATCCTGCAAAGTGAAAGATAGCCGATTCAATTCAGGTCAGGGCGCGTGCCTGGGTTTCAGGTTTGGTCCCTGGTCGGGGCACGTAAGAGAGCAATCCATGTTTCTCTCTCACGTTGATGTTTCTTTCACTGTCTTTCTCCCTCCCTTTCCCACTCTCTATAAAATAAATAAATAAAATGTGTGGGATTTTTTTTTTTTTTTTTAATAAAAGTAAAAGTTTCTACTTTGTTAACTGGCAACTTACTAAAAAAAGTTTGAGGCAGCAACACTAAAAACACATTACATTTCTACATAGGGTAGTTTAAATTAAAAGAGAAAAAAGGCATGTGGAGAAAGGTGAAGAGAATTACACCAATTAGATTAGGATTGAGGGGGAGGATTTAAAAAGGGAAAACTGCTCTTAGGGAATACCTCCATTCTAGAAAGTCCCAGCTTTTTTCCTTTTTAAATTTGTTCAAATTGTGTTTTGGGCTATTTCCTGCCTCTCTAGTCCATCAGCCTGTGTCAGCTGAGACTTGAGTGCTCCAAAACTTAAAGTGAAGAATTACTTAAGGGATAGTTAGGGTTAAGTGTTTCTGGTGTGTTGTGTTCTCTGACTTGCCCTAATTGATTCAAAATGGAATAACTAAAAAGCCTTATTTTTATTGAATGATAATGAGCAATCACTAAATATAAAACTTTGTGCTAGTGTAGTACAGAATCAGCTGAGATAGCTGTTAGGAGATTGCTTTAACTATTCTGAGTCATTGTTGCATGTCCTAAGAACCAGTGTTTTCCTTTGGGTCTCACAGAAAATCAATCCTGCTTTGATTTTTATCACCATTGTCTCCAGTACAGGTGATCTGATTCTTTTAATGAAGCAACACTAGAAAGTATTAGTGCTATAATTTTACATTAAACAATTCAGGATCACAGCTTCCTGTTAGTTTTTTTCCCCCTTTTGTTTTTTTTCAAGATTTTATTTACTTACTCTTAGAGAGAGGGGAAGAGAGGGAGAAAGAGAGGGAGAGAAACATTGATGAATGAGAGATACATGCCTCTTGCATGCCCCCTGCTGGGGACCTGACTGGCAACTCAGACATATGCACTGCCTGGGAATCGAACCCGAGACATTTTGGTTCTCAAGCCAGCACTCAGTCCACTGAGCAACACCAGCCAGGGCAGGTGTTGTTTTCTAAGTTTATAGTGCCAAGAACCTCAGACTAATAACAAATGTAAATATCTTGAAGAAGTGGGAGAGTATAAGCTAAAGATGTGTTTAATAGAGCCTACTTGAAGGATCTGTCATATATCTGGCCATTGAGTTGACTTTAACAGGAATGTTGATGAAATTGGTGATTACCGTATCGACTCAGTTGTGTGTTACTAAAGCTGTTTGCAGAGGTAGGTTCATCCCTACTTTTTATGTTTCATCTCCACCATGAACTGAAAAGGAAAGAATGAGGTGGAAAATTTAAAAATCTACAGTGTCATCCACCCAGGCATTACTTAGCCTGCTGTTTAATAAAATTATTTGTTATAAAAGGGAAAGTAAGACAAGCTTTTGCAAAGGGACACCTTTATGTGGATAAAAGAATTTCATAGTTTGGAATTTTTACATTCTAATCTCAATCTCTCTAAGGTTAAGAATATTGTTCCTAGCCGTAGCTGGTGTGGCTCAGTGGATTGAGTGCTAGCCTGTGAACCAAAAGATTGCTGGTTCGGTTCCCAGTCAGGGCACACGCCTGGCTTGAGGACCAGGTCCCCAGCTAGAGGCTTGTGAGAGGCAACTGATTGATATATCTCTTGCACATTGATGTTTCTCTCCCTGTCTTTCTCTCTCCCTTCCCCCATCTCTAAAAATAAATAAAATCTAAAATAAATAAATAAATGCATTTGAAAATAAAATCAGACTGTTGTTCCTAAAATCTTTTATCTCCAAACATTTCAAAACTTTTTCCATTTCTAACTAGTGGCAAACTACATTCTGGTTTAAGCCTTTGAAATAAATTGAGATCCAATTTTCTATGGAAAGATTTCCAAGTTTTTATAGCATTCTTTTCCTGTATAGATTTGAATTGTAAATAAGGTAGTTATTATTTGTAATTATCAAATATTTAAAAAAAGTTTTGCAGAGCTTTTATTTATTTTTAATATATAAAGGTTTGGAGAGGAGGAGGAAGGAGAAGGAGAGAAACATCAATGTGTGGTTGCCTCTTGTGTGCCCCCTACTGGGGACCTGGCCCACAACCCAGGCATGTGCCCTGACTAGGAATCGAACCAGCAACCTTTTGGTTCACAGGTTGTCACTCAATCCACTGAGCCACACCAGCCAGGGCAAGACTTCCTGTTTTTTTAATCTGCTTTATTGAGGTAAAAATTTACATGTAATAAATTAATAATTTAATGTATATAGTTCAGCAAGTTTTCATAAAAGTGCATAGTCAAATAACCATGATCACACCAAAGGCATAGAACATTTTTATCATCCCCAAAAAGTGCCTTTACATTCCTTTCCTTTTAATTGCTTTCCCAACCCCAGCTCCTGACGACCCCTAATCTACTTTCTGTCAGTGTACATTTGCCCTTTCTAGAATTTTTGTAGTAGAGTGTCATGTAAGTGGTATCATAAAATAGGTCATTTTTTTGTGTCTGATTTCTTTCACCTAGCATAATGCTTTTGAAATGTGTTGTGCGTGTATAGGAACTGTCCATCCCTTTTTATTGCTGAGTGGTATTCCATTGTGTGTATATACTGCACTTTGTATGCATTTGCAAACCCCTAAATATTTGTCTTGTTTGCACTTTCTGGCTCTTATGAATAAAGATGCTATGAACATTTGTGTGCAGGTCTTTGTGGGAACATATATTTTCATTTTTCTTGGATAATTAGAAATTGTATCTCAGGTTATATGGTAAGTATATATTTAACTTTATTTATTTATTTATACTTGGCCAACTGTTTTCCAAAGTGGCTGTACCACTTTGCATTTCCACTTCTGCTGTATGAGGATTACAGTTTGTTCTATATCCTCATCACCAATTGATAATATCTTTTTTTTTAATTTTAGCCATTTTAGTGGGTTGTAAGAGTACATCCCTGTGGTTTTGATTTGCATTTCCCTAATGATTAATAGTACTGAGCATCTTTTTGTGCACATTTTTGTCATTTACATATATTTTTTGGTGAAGTATCTGTTTAGATTTTTTTTTTTGCAATTTTATTGGGTTTATTTTATTGTGTTTTGAAGTTATTTTTAAACTTCTTGACCAAAACATATTTTGGAGGATTTTTTTTTCCCAAGATTTTATTTATTTTTAGAGAGAGGGGACATGAGGGAGAAAGAAAGGGAGAGAAACATTAATTGGTTGCCTCCTGCACATGCCCGGGCTGGGACTGAACCCACAACCCAGGCATGTGCCCTGACCAGAAACTGAACCAGTGACCTTTCACTTTGCAGGATGATGCCCTAACAACTGAGGCACACTGGTCAGGGCACGGGTTGTGGAGTTTAGTTTCCGTGCTACATGAACTAAGCGAACATAATGAAAAGCTGTAAAGTAATAGCTTAGTACTTAACTGAAACATAAATGCTCTTTGCATGTCTATGAACTAATGAACAGATAGAAATACAAATATTTTTTATGTGCCATTCCCATTGCTCAAGAGGAGTGAACCCATTTTCCCAAATCTGCTGTAGTGAATGCTAAGCGTTTTGTTTGCTTGATTAAAAAAAAAATCTTGGAAGTGGTAGTGGTTGGTTAGTGTCAGATGCTCTGAGAACCAATGACTGTTTATTAATCTTACCTATCTGTTCCAAATAGTATGTCTCATCTTCCTCATACACTCTGCAGGGATTGGCTAACTGCCAAATAAACTTTTAGAGACATTGAAGACCCATTAAAAGGCAAAGCAAAATAAATAATGCCTCATTGGTCACGTGAGAGTCAAATATCATTTTTATTTTAAAAGGAGGAAGTGTGGTGGTTTTACAGTATGATTGATTAAAACAGTGACATTTTTGTGTGTATGGGTATTCTCTGGCTGAATAAAGTCCTTGAGTAAAATTAGAAGTGCCATTAATTACTGGACTATTTTGGTGTATTTACTGTCAACTCAATTCTTGGCAAACTATGGGAGATCACATTTCAGGTATAACACCCTTAATAAAAATATCGATATTTTTCTGTGACCATCTACTCTAAGAAATACACACACACACACACACACACACACACACACACACACACCCTAGCAGCTATGGATTATGTTTTTTTCTGTTACTCGATCTCCAGTTTTAAATGAGTGCAGCAGACTGTGCTAAGCTTACTGTATCACAGAGGGAAATGAGTTCCAAAAAGAATGGGAAAGGGGTTGCAGTTAAAACCCATTTTTTGAGGAGTTTATGAAGACTCACTGAGCCATGATCTGTAACATTTGGGCCATTTGCCCAACATCTCAATAAGGGTAACTTCGGATTTCTCAAGGAGGCAGATGTGTCCTGCATTTGAACCATTTTTTCATTTTCTGCAGTAGGCTATTAATCTTGTCCTACAGAAATTATATGAACAACTACTTAATACTACATGGGAGTATGGTGTATGTTCATAAGTAGTTTTATCAGTCAGAGAGTTCCTTTTTTGGCCCCATTCCATAGAAGAATAAGAACTATTTAAAAGATAAGAGGAAGAGAGGTGGTGTAATTTGCAGGAGAGAAATTCAGGTCAGCTTAATTTTTTTTTTATAACCCAGGATTTTAACATTCTGGGATTCAGATTCCTAGATTATACTATTTTTTTCCTTCTTCCAGAGGGAGAATATTTAATTCACAGGGAATTCTGTTTTTAAGAACTTGAATCACTTAAGTTTACAGTAAACAGTGACTGTCTTGCATTTTTACTGTTCTTCCTTCCTTCATTCATCCTCTGAATTTCTACTAGCATTACGCCAGTCTGTTTGGTTCATCGGTGAAACCCAGTCCCTGTGCGTGAGCTGTGATAATCACGACTGGGCTGTGGCATTTGTGTGACAGTGGGTTCAGGGTTGCTGTTTTCCTGTCTGTGCTGTCAGCTCTTATGGGGGAAAGCAGGTAATTTTAAAATGATCTTTAGAAGAAATATAATAGTAAACTAGAAGAAGTATTTTTAAAGAAATTTTAAAAAACACAGTCTGAAACTCTAGTTTGTTTCAAATTTTGGCTCTTCCTAGCTCCTTGGAGTGTTCTCAGAAACTTAAAATACCAGGTTAAGTGGACTGAACTAGTGCTCTAGGAAACCTAAATGGTGAATATAGAGTAAAAACATAATCCTGTAGGTTTTGTTGAATTTTTAAATGTATGTAATATTTGTTCTTTCTCTGAAATAATCAATGGGGCTGTCGGCTGAGCCTAGAAATTGGTTCAGAAAAGCAGAATAGCGAACTTCGTGATCGTGAGAATATATCTGTACACGTGACTGGAAGGAGAGAATTTAGTGAAGTAGAGGACCCTCCCAACAGCATCTAGTATTGCTGGGACACAGCCTGACTTGCATGAAGAGACAGTGGGATCAGAGACCTCAAACTCTTTGTGGTTGTGGGGGAGCATCCTACTGAGGGTATCGGGGTCTGAATGTCCTTCACTGACTTCAAAACCACTGTCTGTTCTCTTTTGAAAACCTGAAGGTTTGTTTTGCCTTTATGTCTTACTGTTCCTCCGAAGAACAGAAGGCACATTAGAAAACCAAGCCCTTCCCCTTGCATTCCACTGGTAGGTTGTGTGTGTTACATATGATAAGTACTTCTTTAACACTGTGACTCTTAACTCAAACAGAAAGTTATTTGCAGGGTTACATATTTCCATATGTCTTACGCTTGACTTGGAGATGAAACTAGGCTGTTGTCATAGCCTCCCTTGATTGCTAAGGGTGTGGTGCAGTTAGTTAGGCAGGTACAGTTTTATAGTGTGGGTCTTTCCATGACTCCTTTGATACTGACCTCATTCTTGCTGAACATTTCTCTTAGTCCAGGTAGTAAGTAGGCTTCAAAATTTCCAAGTAATCCAAGCTCCTAAATATCTGTGAGAGAACTTCCTGGCTGCTAAATTAAAAACAAGTTGTCACAAGAAGACAAAGGGTAAGCTTTTTGGTAATGAGACCAGGAATTGCTGCTGTGAAATCTTTGAATTGAAACTTTCTGTAGAACTCATAGATTTGGGTTCCTTAAATGTATGCTTTATGAATAAATATAGCGGGAATGAAAGTAGAAGTGACTGTGTTTAAATTTGAGGAATGCTTCATTTCAAGTCAGTGAAGTGCTGTTTCTCATTCCTGTCTCTGTTACATTACAGCAAAATGGATATACCAAATCCTCCAACTTCTAAATGTATCACTTACTGGAAAAGAAAAGTTAAGTCCGAATACATGAGACTTCGACAACTGAAACGGCTTCAGGCAAACATGGGTGCAAAGGTAAAGAATAATTCCTGTGTTTTAATACATTGATCCTATGTGGAGGGGTTGAATTTTTTTTTTTTTAATTCTTCTCTTAAAATCCTAACAACTTTTTTCTTGGCTTTGCTAGGCTCTGTATGTAGCAAATTTTGCAAAGGTTCAAGAAAAAACCCAGATTCTCAATGAAGAGTGGAAGAAACTTCGTGTTCAACCTGTCCAATTGATGAAGCCTGTGAGTGGGCATCCTTTTCTCAAAAAGGTACTTCTGGGTGTCTAAGCTCAGCCTCCTCTGGTCCTTGTATTTGTGATTAGAAAATAAGTAAGGATAATGGATACAGCTATTATAGTCAATTTTGAATAACCAGGATGGCAAGCCTGTAACTTAAAGAAAAAACTTTCTGCCTATTGTTCTCCTCATTTAATGAGCATAATCATGGATTTTTCATGGAAAAACAAAACATTTGGCTGTGGCTGGTGTGGCTTAGTGGATTGAGCACTGCCAGCCTGCGAACTGAAGGGTTGCCATGTCAATTCCCTATCAGGGCACATGCCTGGGTTGCAGGCCAGGTCCCCAGTTGGGGGCGTGGGAGAGGCAACTGATCGATGTTTCCCTCCCTCTCTTTCTCTTTCCCTTCTCTCTCTGAAAATGAATAAATATAATCTAAATAAATAAATAAAGTTTCCTCTCTGCCTATTCCTATTTAGGGAAAAAAAGAAAAGAAAAACAAAACATTTGCTGTCTATTTTCCTGGGTTCTGTGTCCAGGCTTAAAGCAGCCTCTTTTTGTGCCTTGTTAGGTACCTTCAGCACGTAGGTGCTGGAAAAGGGGTGCCCTGGACAATGGACAGGAACATACTGATCAGAGAGATACCCTTGGTTGTAAATTAACAAGTTTTCTAGTTTTGAAGAGACACTATTTTTTTAAAGGATTTTATTAATTTTTTTTAGAGAGAAGGGAGGGAGGGAGAAAGAGAGGGAGAGAAACATCAATGTGTGGTTGCCTCTCACATGGCCCCAACTAGGGACCTGGCCTGCAATCCAGGCATGTGCCCTGACTGGGTATCGAACTATCGACCCTTTGGTTCACAGCCCGTGCTCAATCCACTGAGCCACACCAGCCAGGGCAGAGATACTATTTTTAAAATACAAAAAGCAGGCAGTGTATTGAGAGTAATTTTGTTTCCCAAAGCAGGATATGACTAATTTATTTTGCTTCCCCCTACACTGTCCACATCACCTGTGCAGCTAAGTTGGTGTCTGCTGTCTTAAAGTTGAGGTCTCCAGGAAAACTTCCTCATCTGCCTCCTCATCTCTTAGGATTTTCAGAGGCGCTTTGCTGTTGTTCGCAGCCCAAGGAGACCAGCAGATTTAGGTCGAAATAAGCATCAAGTGTGGGATTTGAATAAACATCATTGAGTATGGGAGGCACTGTACTGGATCGGTAGAGGATGCAAAGGTGAATAAGAGACAGTCCTGCTTTCCACAGGTTTACAGTGCGGTGGTTCGTTTTAGGAGCTGAGTGTTACGAAACACTCAGCTTATGTGAAAGAATTAGAAGGTTACTGGGATCATTTTGGAAGGAAACTCTGATTCTCTTGGGCTGCGTGCTTGCCTTTCCCCTCTCCATGTCGTTGTTTATATTTCAGTGTACCATAGAGAGCATTTTCCCTGGATTTGCAAGCCAGCACATGTTAATGAGGTCTCTGAACACAGTTGCTTTGGTTCCCATCATGTATTCCTGGTCCCCTCTCCAGCAGAACTTTATGGTATGTATTGAAAGCACTGGTAATTGCTTAAACTCTGTGATTTTTTTATGTTGACATGCTGGCACTCCTCTTAAGGTACATATTGTCAGAGTATACTTAACAAGGCTTAGACATGCAGGGCAGAATGTTTTTGTAATTTATGTACTCTAAAAAGTGGATTGCAAGTCGTTCTAATTTGTTAGATGTGCTCTCTGAAGCATTCTTCTGCATTGATGCTGGTTCTTTTTTGAATGAGTGAGACTGGGCAAGACTCCAGTTTTTCCTTACTACCCTGGCCCAATTTTGTAACATTCTGTGCAGTTAAATGCAGTCTAAATCAAACACTTGAGGCTTAAGCAGGTTGACAACTCCCTGCTGATGGCTCAGTCCTTTCGGAATCCCCTAAAGGCAAGATGCTGTGAAAGCAGCTGAGCTAAATGAGGTGCACAGGGATCCACAGTCCTTTCATCCGGGCCTTTGTGCCCACGGCTGCTGGGGTTATTTGTGGTCCTGATAAGCAGTCCTGTCTTCATACTGCCATTGCTTATCATCTGCCTAGTGATGGATAACATTTCTGACTAGAATAGGATATAGGTTTGCAAAAGGGAATCCTCTCTTAAAATAAAAGTTCAGAGTAACTTTACTTTGATACTTGAGGATTTAAGAATGACTGTGTTCTCTGCTGAACCAAAAAATGAAAAAATTCATTAGTATTGCTTATTGCCAGAAAATATTTGTAGTTTATACTGCGATTGATTTTACATTCCCACTAAGTGTATATTTTCATTTTTAATTGATTTTCGAGGGGACAGGGTGGGGGAAATAGAAAGAAGGGGGAGAGACATGGATTTGTTGCTCCACTTATTTATGCACTCATTGGTTGCTGCTTGAGTGTGCCATGACTGGGGTTGAACCTACAACCTTGGCATATCAGGACAACGCTCTAACCAACTGAGCTACCCAGCCAGGGCATATGGCCAGTTTTTAAAATGCAGGCAACTGTGAACACAGTCATTTTTAGGAGATTCAAGCAGCAAATAAAGCTCAGCAAAGATTTAGTTAAATGGAAAAGAAAAGATGTGTAGTGGATTCATGGAACGAATCACATCTGGTTTGATTTCAGGTAGAAGATGAAACGGTTTTATGCAATATTCCCTACATGGGAGATGAGGTGAAAGAAGAAGATGAGACTTTCATTGAAGAGCTGATCAATAACTATGATGGGAAAGTCCATGGTGAAGAAGGTAGTGGTACTGGGCTCTTTGGGAGAAAACTTTGTGCCTCTTCTTTGGTCCATCATCATCTTCCTTTTATCTGCTGCCTCGTAGTGCGCACACTGAAGAACATTTCAGTGTAGTCACCTGGCTGAGAATAGCAATTTTACATTAAAAATATTCCAGTTAAATTTTAAAAGGATTTGGGACAGAAAAGGATCATACAGTAATCGGTGACAGGAGAAAGTTCCGTGTACAATTGGTTTGATTTTAGAAGTTTTTCATAAATCCATCCCAGGCCACTGATTCTTCATTTTCCGTTCTCAGAATGGCAGTGAGCCGAACTCCATCCTATGACTCTGATCCTGATGTCCCCTAGGTCGATATCTCAGAAGTTGGCTCTGATAGCCTGCCTTTCCCAGAAGAAAGTGATTTGGATTTAGTTGTTCTGGAAAAGGCTGTCAGTGTGCAAGAAGTGGGGAGACGGGAGAGACTCCCATGGATTTGCAAATCAGTAGCCTCACCTGCTCTTTTGACAGTTGTGGGCTCTGTTAAGATGTTGAAGAGCATTTATCCACTCCTCCCCCTAGTGTTCAAAGATTTTCTCCGAAGGTGTATATAGTATGATTCCCGTATAGTATGATTTTAGAAAAAAATGCTGTCTTTTTCAAAGAAGTCACTACTGGCCAATTAGCAGCAAAACTGAGTAAATTTCCATTGTATCATTCTTTTTCTGTCCCATTTATATTATTTTCACATTTCTCTGAGGTTTTGGACCATAAATACAGCTTGACCTGTGAGTGGAAATGAAGTAACCCAGTAAGAATAAAGCCTATAACTCGATTTCCCACTCCAGTCAGCCAAACTGTTGCAGTTGTGTGAACCTATCAAATTATTGTAATTCCCTGGTGGTCCATATAAACATGTACACATGTCATCCAGCTGGGCCTCAGGAGCGAGTACAAGAAGACTTTCCGAGGAGGACTGGTAGCAGATGAAACAATCACTGCTCCTCCATTTAATCCTTATGTTTCAGAGATGATCCCTGGGTCTGTCCTCATTAGTGATGCTGTTTTTCTGGAGTTGGTCGATGCCCTGAATCAGTACTCGGATGAGGAGGAAGAAGGGCACAATGACACCTCAGATGGAAAGCAAGATGACAGCAAAGAAGACCTGCCGGTGACAAGGAAGAGAAAACGGCATGCTATCGAAGGTATGTGCGCTACTTCCTTGTTCCCCTTCAGAGTGACAGGTAGAGGGGAGAAGAAGAGAACAGAGGTTTGCCGCTGGCATCGGTTCACTTAAAATGAGGAAAGTGATCACTGACTAATAGCTTACAACAGCTGCGACCTAGCTGAGAAGAAGCAGAACTTGGAGTATAATAATTTCTCACTTTTAATGATAAAAGTGGTATATTTGGAAAACATGAAAAATTATAAAGAACAAAATAAAATTACCTTATAATCCTGCTCCCTAGGAATAACCAGAATTAAGATTTCCTTCTAGACCTAAAAAAATGTAAAATGTATGTGTATAATACTATTACACTGTTATATGTCAAATATATGTCATTTTTAAGTACATACATGTCAACCTGTTTGTGTTACATGAAATTGGAATTGTACTTTGTGTGCATACACACATATATAATTCTATTTCCCTTTTTATGTAACTTTATGAGTATTTTTTCATGTTGTTAATATTTAATTATTTCATGTTTAATTATATACTACATTATTTGATTATACTATATGTCCAGGGACACAGTGTCTCTTTTGTTAAAACAAAGTTATAATACAATATCAGTCTTGTTTTTTTTATTTTAAAGATTTTATTTATTTATTTTTAGAGAGAGGGGAAAGGAGGGAGAAAGAGAGGGAGAGTAACACCAATGTATGAGAGATACATTGATCAGTTGCTTGTAATACACCTTCAACTGGGGACCTGCTTGAAACCTAGGCATGTGCTCTGACCAGGAATTGAACCAGTGACCTTTTGGTTCTCAGGCTGGCACTCTATCCACCTAGCCACAAGAGCCAGGGCCAGTCTTGTTTTTTCAGCATCTACATTATGATAGCATTCTTGTATATTCAGATCTCTGTAAAAACTCTGGTTTTCGTCTCCAGCGTCTATCTTAGGCAGTGAATTTTGTCATTAATGTATAGATGACTGTGATTTCCTTATTTACTGGTAGCCTGTTAGATAAGTCCAGGTTGCCTTGACCTTCTTCAAAGGCTATTTCTTAACAGCCAATGGTTAGATTTACAAACCAGCTCTAATCAAAGTACTGTGACAAAAGGAAAAATCATCAGTCTCATTTGCATATTCTAATTATAGATAGTACTCAGGAGCTTTTTGTCTTTTTTAATTCAGGCAACAAAAAGAGTTCCAAGAAACAGTTCCCAAATGACATGATCTTCAGTGCAATTGCCTCAATGTTCCCTGAGAATGGTGTCCCAGATGACATGAAGGAGAGGTAGGGAAAGCTGTCCTCTTCAGGCCATGTAGAGTGAGCGGGCAAAATTTTTACTCAGGCCTGCACTTTGGTTAGTAAGAAGCCTTATTTATGGTAAGTGCATGAGGATTTGCCCACACTTCTGATTATTACTTGGCTTACCCCTAAATACCCATTCCCGTATTAAGGGTCATTGTTTCCTGGCTTTTGAGTAAGTCTGGGCGGAGAGCTTTTATAATTCTGCCATTTTTCTGGAGAGTTACCCCTGCACCATCCTTATCAAATCTTTCCCCCACTTTCAGACATATACCCGCCCGTCATAATTGCAGAGGGGTACCAACTTCATTGTACACCAGTCCGTCATCATCAGGACTCGTACAAACTCTCCTGGCTGACTGCACCTGGATGACTCTCAGCACCCAGTCTGTGTTTGCTCAGTGAAGACATTCCCTTGGAAGGAACTCTTATCTCTCTCTTCTTAAATAGGTATCGGGAGCTAACAGAGATGTCTGACCCCAATGCACTTCCCCCTCAGTGCACACCCAACATCGACGGCCCCAATGCCAAGTCCGTGCAGCGGGAGCAATCGCTGCACTCCTTCCACACACTTTTTTGCCGGCGCTGCTTCAAATACGACTGCTTCCTTCACCGTGAGTGGGCTGCCCTGAAATGCTCTCCTATTTTCCCTCCCTAGCCATTGTTTCCTTCTCTTTATTTATTTTAGTTTATCATACGGAGTTCCTGGCTTCCGGTCTGAAGATGGCTTGACTTAGGACCAGTCTGTGTTTACGTGTTGAGTTGTAGTGCAGCGTGCTTTTCAGGGTCAGGACAGAATAACCATCGACGTCACTGTTTCCTAATGCTCCCTAGCTTAAAAGGGTTGTGTTGGTACTGGAAGTGATTAAATTCTGTGCACCTTGACGGCAGCTGTTTATACCCAAATCCTCCCACACTGGCTCCCTCACTCGATTCTGCCCCTCCCTCTCCTGCCGGGTGGGGCGAACCACTGGAGACAGGGCAGTGTTGTGTTTTCCAGCTTTCCACGCCACCCCTAACGTGTATAAACGCAAGAACAAAGAGATCAAGATTGAACCAGAGCCGTGTGGCACAGACTGCTTCCTTTTGCTGGTATGTTCTGAAGCTGTTCTGCCATTGTTAACTCTTCCAGCAGGAAGTGCTCCTTGGGCTTTCTGCCCCTGGGAACACAAACCGAGTGAGGCAGTACATAGCACTCAGGGGTCGTAGAGTACGAATTAAACAGGACTTTGGCTTTTAAGGTGCTGCCAGATATGGAGACAGTGGGACGGTGCAGCTGGTCAGTGGGGTGGGGTTCGAAGAGCATTGGTGGTTTTCCTGCTCCAGATACCATTTATTCAGACTTCAGAGCCTGAAGCTGTATTGTTTGATTTGAGCTGTGTGTTTATGTTTAACTTACGGAAATGTATATGCACAAGTTTTATTTTACTGCCTTTTAAAAATCAGTGCATATTCAAATGCTAGACTGTGTTTCCCTAAACTTTTTATTAAGAAACTTTTCAGTTATGCAAAGAAATTGGAAGATACCTTTTTCCTCAATTTAATAACATTTTTTATATTGCTTTATAGGCTTTATTCCTATATTTGTGTGTATGTATTTTTTGCTGAGCCATTTGAAAATAAGTGTGGACATTGTGATGCTTGTTTGCTAAGTATTTCAGCATGCGTCTCCAAAAAATAAAGGCACTCTTTTGGATATCACAGTTAAGAAAATTAATAAGAATTCCATGGCATCATCTATCTATTACATACTCAAAAGTTTTTAGTGGAACCAGGAATACTTAGTTTTTTTTTCCAAGACAAGATCATACAGTCCATACATCATATTTGGGTATTATGTCTTCTCAGCCTCTTTTATTATTTTTAAATTTATTTATTGATTTGAGAGAGAAACATCAATTTGTTATTCCATTGATTTATGCATTCACTGGTTGTCTCTTGGTTGTGTCCTGCCTGGGAATCAAACCTGGAACCTTGGTGTATTGGGATGATGCTCCAGGCAACTGAGCTACTCTGCCAGAGTTTCTTAGTTTCTTTTAATTTTAAATAATCACACCTTCCTTTTTTTTTTTTTTTTCTTTTGAAAAGTTAGGCTGGTTGTCTTGTAGGATGTCCCATATTCTGGAACTGTCCGTTGTTTCCCTCTGGTGCCATTTAACTTTTTACTCTGTCCCCTATTTCCCATAAGCTAGAATTAGCTCTGGAGGCTTCATTATACTTATGGTAAACATTTTGAGTAAAAATATAAGTGATGTTGTGTGTGTCACATCTTAGCGTAGGTACATACTGCCAGATTCACTTAATTCAAAACTTTTCTTCTGGGCCCTTGCTGGTGTGGCTCAGTGGATTGAGCCCCAGCCTGCAAACCAAAGAGTCACTGGTTCAGTTCCCAGTCAGGGCACACACCTGGGTTGTGGGCCAGGTCCCCAGTAGGGGGCGTGCGAGAGGCAACCACACATTAAAAAAAGACACTTTACTTTTGGAATTGCCATTAATATTCTCATTAATGGTAAATCTTCATCCTGTACATGTAGATTTACTTTTCAGAAACAGCTAGAAGTCTTTGGGAACCAAGTGTAGTAAGAAGATAGATAATCAAGCTGAATGATAGTTATTTGGTCTTTAAAAAAAGAGAAAAGAAAAGCAGACCTGGCTGGTGTGGCTCTGTTGGAGCATCGTCCCAAAACCAAAAGGTTGCAGGTTCAATTCCCAGTCCTGGCAGATACCTAGGTTGTGGGTCCAGTGTCCGGTCTGGGCTCGAATGGGAGGCAACCAGTTGATGTTTCTCTCTCCCCCTTCCTCTGTCTCTCTAAAAGTAATGAAAAACATATTCTTGGGTGAGGATTAAAAAAAATACATAGCTATAAAATAGTGAAAAATTATTCTTCCAAGTTTCATACACTGATTTGGAAGGAAGTTCCAAAATTAAGTAGTAATATTGTACAAATTCAGCAATTACACATTTTGTTGAAATAGAGGCAGAGCAGTAGAATGTAAAGAGCAGTGGGGCCTGCTCTTTACATTGCTGGAAAAATGAGCTATATTCTCTCAAGCAGGTTCCTCCCCCTCCTTTCACCTCATTACCTCATCTACAGCAGAATGTGTTCTCAAATTCCAAACAGTTAATATGCAAATGAATTTTAGATACAGCTTGCTGGAAGGTTGAAGATGCATAGATTATATCTTTTTAAGATCACTTTGTAGGATAGATCTTTTATGAAGAGATGTAAGTTACTAAGTTTTAGGGTGTTCGCTAAGCGGCTGTTACATGATCACACTTATTTGGGACAGCAAACAAATTAAAAAGACAGTATCCTCGCACATAAGCACAGGTGTTGAAGGAGACGCTTTGAGGTAGTGGGATAGATACGGTGACTGTAGGCCCTTTCCAGTTTTCTGTGTCTAACGTGTCTGCTGCAGGAAGGAGCGAAGGAATACGCCATGCTCCACAACCCTCGCTCCAAGTGCTCTGGCCGTCGCCGGCGAAGGCACCACCTGGTCAGCGCTTCCTGCTCCAACACTTCAGCCTCTGCTGTGGCTGAGACTAAAGAAGGGGACAGTGACAGGGACACGGGCAATGACTGGGCCTCCAGCTCCTCAGGTACCGTGAACAGAGAATGATCTCTGCTTCCCACCCAAGGACTCTGGTGAACCTGGGATCACCTCCAAACACTTACCATTACTGTGTTTCATAAAATTGCTAATTTTTCCACAGGTTTACTTATAAGCAGTGGAGACGGAATATTTTTTTGTTCCTAACTGTGCTGGCTTTTAAGTAAAGTGCTTCTGAGTTGGTGGCCAACTCCTGATGATAGCTGCAGCGCACCTTCTTCCGTTTCTCTTATTTCTTCGTCTCGTAGAGGCCAACTCTCGCTGCCAGACGCCCACAAAACAGAAGGCGAGTCCGGCCCCACCCCAGCTCTGTGTGGTGGAAGCACCCTCGGAGCCTGTGGAATGGACTGGGGCTGAAGAGTCTCTTTTTCGCGTCTTTCATGGCACCTACTTCAACAACTTCTGTTCCATAGCGAGGCTCCTGGGGACTAAGACGTGCAAGCAGGTACTGTCTGAAAGTGGCCGGAGCAAGCTCGGGGCCCCCCTTTCGTGCACCGCTCTGTCAGCCCTTTGCTGTCTTGTGGGCCTGCCTTTCTGGGGCGAAGCTGTCTTGGGCTCAGCCCTTGTGAGCCTGTGCTGCTGGGCCATGAAGTGAGTCTCCAGACACAGGGCCCCCGCGAAGGCCAGGCCTAGCAGTGCTTGGGGACCTGCCATCCTCCTTCCTGGCTTCTCATTTCTGTCTTTAACCACCGTTTAAGTCTTCTTAATGTTTCGGCACACTTTTAGCTTGTCTTTCTGGTTCCCGCCTTTTCTTCTAAATGTGTATCCATTTCCTCGAAGAGACTCCCGGGTCTTTCTGGTGATGTTCTTACCCAGCGCACTTCTGCTCCTCAGCCGCAGCTGCTGCGCGCTCCAGCAGTCTCCTCATTGCTTTATTCTGCAGCTGTTCTACCGCAGGATTTTCTGATCACCACACCCAAAGCTGGGCCTAGACCTCACCCTGCTCACTCATACTGTCACCAGAGTCACGGCTTACAGTAGCCACTGATGCCCTGCAGGCAGGACAAGACTGCCAGAGAAGACACTAGAACAGGGACCAGGAGTAGGTGACCAGGCCAGTCTGTCCACAAAGAAAGGAGCACCAGAGCTTGAGCCCTGCCCACTGGGCTCCCTAACTTCTGGAGGAGTCTCTGCGGCCTCTTCTTCCCGCCCCCTTTACCTAGAATGAGCAGTGGAGCCGGGAGTCGACATGCCCACCGCTTTCATTGTGGAGCTCAGACCTGTTTCCCTGAGATACAGGTTCTTAACCTAAAGATCTATCAAATTGGGTACAAAACAGTTTCCATGCATACTTCCTAAGAAGAAGATTTGTATTTTTTATAGAATATCAAAGGGTCCTGTAACCAAAAAGGGAGTGGGGTGGGTGGGAAAGAGCTACAAATGAAGGCTATTAAAGGAAGAAGCACAATGAAAGGGAACCCACCTTCCCGTAGTCAAGGCTCTGCTATCTTTATACCAGCAGAGGGAGCCAGTACTGGTAATGAGGGGGCCTCAAAAAAAATCCGGAATTTATAGATAAAAAATTGTCTACTTATTCTTACATGTTTCAACTTCAGTCACCTTTGAAGTACTCTCCATTTAATACAACACACCTGTTGAGCCTTTTTTCCACTGCTCAGAAGTTTTTGAATTTGATGGTTTTTAATGCTTCTGCCATTTTTTATTTCACCTCTTCCACATTGGGAAAATGTTTCCCTTTAAGGACTTTTTTCATCCAGGGAAACCGAAAAAAAAGTTGCTTGGGGCAAGATTGGGTGAATAGGGAGGGTGGAGCACAGGAGTCATGCAGTTGTTAGTCAAAAACTTCTGAACACTCAGCACGGTGTGGGCAGGTGCACTTGTAAATCACCCATCATGAAATGGGCAAACATGTTGAAAGAGTCTTCAGAAAAACTCACCAAAACCGAACTAAGCCTCTCTCAACAACGCCAGCTGGTACACTGATGCAGATGGGTTCCTAGGACACTCACTTAGGGAGTCCTGTACTATAGGGGGCCTGCCCTCCAGAAGACAATTCTGATTTTTTGGGGTCCCCCATTGTATGTCAGGTCTTACACCCACTACACAAGGTACACAAAGTTGCCCTTCCTAAGAAGAGATGGATACTGTTACTAAGAATCAGCCCATATGCAGGGCTTTGTAGGTAGAGCAGTCGGTGAAAGCTGCTAACCAGGAAACCTGTTAACTGTGTTCAGTGTCTCTCCCTTCTCAAGTCAGGATGAATGCGTTAGAATTGACCTCAGAGCCATTGTCACTCTGTCCCTCTCTGACTGTAGAGATGCTCAGTCAGCTGCCTGGAGCTCTCTAGAACCCTCCTAAGCCCCTCCCCTGGCTTGGTTACTTATATGACCACCTAGCTCAAGAAGGAGCGACGGTCCCTGTTGGATTTCTTTTCCAGGTCTTTCAGTTTGCAGTCAAAGAATCACTTATCCTGAAGCTGCCAACAGATGAGCTCATGAACCCCTCGCAGAAGAAGAAAAGAAAGCACAGGCAAGGGTGGCACAAAGGACTTTCTGTGGACAAGCTGTTCCCAGGCTCTGACCTCCCCTCAGACTTCCCATCTGCCTCCCTCTTTAGCCACTGCCCATCAGTTTGGCATTGCACAATGGAGGGCCAGTCTGCTCGGCACTCCCCGTGGGTCTGCCTTGGCCAGCCTTTGGCCCATCCCTGGGTGCTGAGGGTCATGAGATAACTGGGTGGTTTTCTCTTCATCTCCTGGCCAGTGGGGGGAGGGCTGGCCTCGCTGCTCCACCATGAGGCCGTTTTCCTTGTTCGGTGATTAGTTCAGCATGGTGCCCACTTCTCAGCCCTGACTGGAGTTGGTTCGTTTTGTTGTTGGCAACTGTATTGTTTATCTGAATTGCATAATGACACTTTCTAGCTAGCCTTTGCTTAGGGTCGGAAGTTTTTGTTTGTTTGTTTGTTTTTAATTAACATTATGCCTAAGTTGGTTCCCTAATGACCATCACCTACTGGAGGAAGGAACTAACACCGATTCCAGATACAGAAGGAATTCCCCATGGCTGCTCCCTTTGAGTTCCTTCACTCAGAGAATATCCCCAGAAAGCCTTCTCACCTCCCCATCTTGAAACTCCCCCCACATTTTCATCTCCTCAAAGGTCAAGGAGAGGGAGAAACAATAGCATTGTAATAGAGGATTGGATTTAGTTTTTTGTCTTTTGTTTTACGTATGTTTCTTTGTTGAGGGTGGGGAATGTTGTTTATGCTTAAGCCTAGAGGCATAGTCCAGCAGCATTTGGGGTGGACTCTAGCTTCCCTGTGCTAGAACAGAGGCTTCCTACGCGGGGATTCGGGAGGACACTCCCCAGCTATCAAACCGCAGTCCCTCAGACTAGGTCACGTTGTCCTTTACTTGAATCTGCAGAGTCCTCCAGGACCATGACCCAGACCTGCTCTGTCTCTCTCTTTCAGGCTGTGGGCTGCGCACTGCAGGAAAATCCAGCTGAAGAAAGGTAAGTCCCACCAGGGCCTTCTGCAGTTCAGCTCGGGTCTCACCGCTGTGGCCTTCCCCCACCCACCTGCGGCTGCACTTGTTGGCCCTGCACCGCATCTGTAGGTTGCAGCTTTTCTGCCGCAGCTGAGAACTGTTCAGCTTCTCACTGCAGCTGCAAAGACCTCTTAGGAGGTAGAGTTAGGGGCCTTGTGGCCTCTGACCTTCATAATATGCCATTTTCCAGTCTAGACTTCATTCAGTGCTCAAAATAGCTGCACTATAATCCCAGACTATTTCCACACTTTCCCCACAAAACGAATCACCCCATTGTAGCTTACGAACAACCATCATCTAGGGTTGGCTCTCATTTCAGGTGCTAAATGTGTGTCCAAGGTCATGGTTGGAACAGGCGTTCTCGGAACTAGCGCCATTGGACACCTGGGAGGGAGGGCAGTCAGGGAGCGTGGGCGCCGCAGTGTCCTGGTCTGTTCTCTTTTCTCCTAGATAACTCCTCCACCCAAGTGTACAACTACCAGCCCTGCGACCACCCAGACCGCCCCTGTGACAGCACCTGCCCCTGCATCATGACCCAGAATTTCTGTGAGAAGTTCTGCCAGTGCAACCCAGACTGTAAGGGCCCTTCCGTTTCCCCGTGTCTGCCAAACGGCGCCCTCGGTGCTGCTCAGGTTGCCCAACCTCCTGCGCCTTTTGCTGCTTACGGGCCTTCTGATACTCTGTTTGCTGTGCTTTAAGCATCCTACAAGAGACTGAAGATCTGGAAATGTCACTTTTTAAAAAAACCCTTATCTCTATGATTCTAAAACCAATTATACAGAAATCAGATGCTTTCCCAACTTCTCTTTCCAGGGCAGAATTAAAAACATGAGGATCTTTTTTCTTAGGGAGCAGTCATAGCCTCCCTTTCCAGAATGTTTTACAACATACACAGGTTACAGTTCTGTGTATGTCTAGTTTAGCTTACTATTTGGAGTTTTAATATCAGGCCGGTCTGGTTGTTAGCAGGCAGTAGGATGGAGGCTAAAAGCACTTCTCTCGCTTCTTATCCCACCGTGCCCTTCCCCCTCAAGGCAGTTTGCTGGCAGCCCTTGCAGAACTCGGTGCTCAGGCAGATGTGCTGGAAATACCGCCAACCCATGGCAGATACCAGTCTTAACCACGGAAAACGGGCGCTCGGTCTTGGGGTGGGGGGTGCAGGGGCGGAGGGGGGTAGCACAGAACGGATGCACTCTGTTCTCAGAATGACTTGTTTTGATGTTGAGTGTTTGCCAGTGAAAAACACTGATTTCATCTCTTTGGGGTACTACCTACCTCCCTTCCGAACTCCACCAATGAGGAGGAGGGCCAGCGTTGTTGGGAAATCTTGAGGAACTACATCTCCATAGTGCAACCTGCTTTTTTGCCTCTCAGGCATGAATGTTGGGAAGTGCTCCATTTTCACTGGGGAAAAAAATTGAGTATATGATTATTGGGCGGGGAACTGCTCTCCTATTTTACCAAATATCCTTGAACACATCACATTGACTTCTCCGCTGTCCCTGAGTCAGACCTGACCAGCACTGGCCAGCTCTTCCGCCTAATCTTGCCCGCTGCTCCGCCCAGGTCAGAATCGTTTCCCTGGCTGCCGCTGTAAGACCCAGTGCAACACCAAGCAGTGTCCTTGCTACCTGGCCGTGCGGGAGTGCGACCCCGACCTGTGTCTCACCTGTGGGGCCTCCGAGCACTGGGACTGCAAAGTGGTGTCCTGTAAAAACTGCAGCATCCAGCGGGGCCTCAAGAAGGTGAGGGCTTTTCTCAGGGTTCTGGGCTGGGTAATGGAACGGGAAGGGCTGAACAGACCCATCAGCCTGTTTCTGCCAATTCCTTAGAGGGTTTGTACATGAAAGTGCTTGCTAAATCCTGAAAGATACACGTTTACTGAATTAATAAAATTTCTCCCAGTGGTGGGTTAGAAAAGTGACACCCTGAACTGGCTGGATAGCAAGGAGCCGAGAGGATGGACTGGTCATTGATGTCTGTTTTTACTGGACACGTAGCAGTGAATTCCCATAGACTCAGGTCCAGAAGGTCCCAGGTCTAGAGGAGGAGTGTCACATTCCGTTTTCTTCCCACCAGAACAGAGTGGCCTGTGCCTTTTTCTGTTTTCAGATCCTCTTACAGTTGTTAGCTCTTTCCACCCTGCCCCCCGTCACCGTCTACATGCACACCCAGCACGGATACCCCTCATCACCCACACCCTGTAGTCTGAGGTTTGCCTCTCTCCCCCCCAGCACCTGCTGCTGGCCCCCTCGGATGTGGCCGGATGGGGCACCTTCATTAAGGAGTCTGTGCAGAAGAACGAGTTCATTTCTGAATACTGTGGCGAGGTAAGTGCTATCGGTTTGGCCCACACTCTCTTCTGGAGAGCTGCTGTTGAGAAACCCTGATTTTCTGTGGTCCAGACTTCTGTCAGTTAATCTCTAAATAACTCAGTGAGTTCTCATGTGGCCTCTCGGAGGATCCCACAGAACTGTTTGCAGTCCTGAAACAAAGCACTCTTCATCTTTTTGGCAGCTCAGGCCACACAAGAGGGGCAGGCAGGTGGGGGCTTCTTTTCAGCGTCCACACTGGCTGGCCTATGTAGGGATTGACCTGGGTAGGGATTGAAACGAAACGCCCCGAGCTCAGTATGTTGCGATTTTCCTCGTGACAGTCAGCATGTGATACCCCCCACCCCAACTCCTGTCTGTGGGCAGGGTTCCGTGCTCTGAGCAGACAGCCTGACCCCCTGTTGATCCTTTTCTGTCTCTGCAGCTCATCTCTCAGGATGAGGCTGATCGACGAGGGAAGGTCTATGACAAGTACATGTCCAGCTTCCTCTTCAACCTCAACAATGGTACGGAGTCCCCCTCATCCCAAGGTGGTCTTGAGCAGGTCCTCCTACCAGATGTGCCTTGTCATGGTCCAGGTTCAGGTCAGCTCTGAATCTTCCAACAGATGCACAGAGCAAGGTGGTGAGATTGAACTCAGAGACACCATGCGCCACAGTTCACTTGCTTTGGGAGAACTTCCATCTCCAGGTTGTGTTTGTAATCGGAGCACTGAGCACTCACACCTCAGAAATCTCCCTTCCCAGATGAGCGCAGGAGCTCCACAGTTCCAGCCTGGGGGGGACCCACGGGGAGGACTCCTGCATGAAGCTGCATTCTTTTTTTTTTTTTTTTCTTTTAAGCTGCATTCTTATGCTGCCTGCTTTCCCAGCTCCTACTAGTACACTGGGCTTCAGAATTCCCACTGGATTGTCTTGTTTCCGTTACTGCGTGATCGATTTTACATTCAGGCTCAAGAAGCTGTGGAGTCGCCTGGCGAGCTCACAGTCTTCTTGGTTCACTTTACACAGATTTTGTAGTGGATGCAACACGGAAAGGAAACAAAATTCGATTTGCAAACCATTCAGTGAATCCCAATTGTTATGCCAAAGGTGAGCTCCCAGGGACCCGGGAGGTGGGTTGGGGCGTGTATGCTTCATTTACTATGGTTTCTATCCGCTATCTACTCTTTTTAGCTAAGCTACTTTTGTCCAGAGATAATCATGATTAATGTCTGATACCATTTTGAGCCCCCATCTCTCAGTTTTATATGTTTTTTTCCAGTGAATACATTATAAACATTTCCGCCAAGACACAAACCTTTTAAAGATAATTCTTTCCCCATGTCAGCTGTGAAAAAAAGATATCTAAAAGCATACAGGCAACTTTATTGACTACTTTTTAATTCCACTCCATTTATGTTTTCACGGGGAATTTAGAGAACATCCATCCAGAGCCAGACTGATTGTTGGTTTGGGGTGGACTAGGAACCTAGCCCTGGGTTTATCCTGTTTGCAGTGGTCATGGTGAATGGGGACCATCGGATTGGGATCTTTGCCAAGAGGGCAATTCAAGCTGGCGAAGAGCTCTTCTTTGATTACAGGTGAGGCAGCCAGGACTGGTCCTACAGAGGTGGCCCTAGAGGTGGAAAGGGTGGCTGTTGGAACTGATCGGGGGGCTTAAGCGGCTGATACGGAAGGAGAGGATCTTTTGGTGGTCAAGGCTTTTTCTTGGTTCTGATCTCCTGTGCCTTGTCTCAGAAGGGGGAGCATTGTTAACTGCTGTTAAGAAGTGGGAGGGGAAGTGAAATGGGAGGGGACTCCATATTTTTAATCGCAAAAGCCATGATAGTAACCTCGTTCCTCCTCCTGCTCTGGGACAGGTACAGCCAAGCTGATGCCCTCAAATACGTGGGGATCGAGAGGGAGACTGATGTCCTTTAGCCCTCCTGGGCCCCGCGCCCGCGCTTATGGTAGCAGCACTGTCTTTGCTTTCCTGCGCACACCACCGCTGCTCAAGTTCCTGCACTCTGTCTCCCACACCAAGAAAACCCCCCACCTGCTCCCTCTGTAGTGAGGCCTCATCGGTGTCCGGCGGAAATTGCACTGTCTCAGTGAGAGGGGAGACAGAGGCAGCTCGGGCTGGGGCTCCCAGGAAAGAGTGTTGTGGGCATCGGAGGCTGCTGCTCAGGCCTCAGAGGGAGAGAGCACAGGCTGGGGGTGGGTGATGTATGCTTGGCTGATTTCTTGTCACCCAGGCTGTGGGCCTCGGAAATCGACTTGGGCAGTTCCTAACAAGCATCAGCCTGTAATTCTAACTTTCCGAATCAAGGGTCCTTAGGTGATTGGGTTGCCAGCCTATCTCTCTGCCGTCCGAAGACCCAGAGAGGACAGGATAAGTGAAGTTTAGTACGTGGAGCTTATGAGTGGCCTGGGTTAAAGGAGGGCCTGGCAGGCAACACAGACAAGAATCAGCGGGGAGATGGGTCACCTCACCACCTCTTCCTTCCTGGCAGGGTTCAAACTGGAAGGGTGGGTCCTGAGCATAGACATTCAGTGCTGGGAAAAGGGAAGCTACAGGCCGTCCTTCCATGGACAGAGTGGGCATCAGCCTGAGAATAGCAGTTAAAACTGCTAAGCTTGGGGCCCAGCAGGCTTTGAGGAACCTCTGTATATCCTGGAGGATGTGTTTCGGATACTTGGGAGCAAGTGCCAGTACCTGGTTAGCTCCTCCCAAAGTTCTAGCTTAGCAACCGCAGGCAGACATCATGCTGCTACCGAAGAAGCATGAAGGGTGTGCCAGGCTGGGTGTGAGCGCTCTGGTTCCCTGGATCTGTAGTTGTTTGCAGGCCTTTCGCTCCCCTTAGAAGCCAGGCCCACCAAGCCACTGTTAACTTACCTCTTCCGGGTAGATGGGTGCAGGCCAGGACTGGGGGGATGATCATTGGTGTGACTGACTTTCCTGTCTAGCACCTGCTATTGGAAAGGGCAAGTTGACTGTGTTTGGAGGTGGGTGAGGGGCTCCCACGTTGCACGTGTTTAGTTAGGATGGCGTCCTGTGTGCGCACTGTGGACTGTTAAGGGGTATTTGCAGTGTCGAGAGGACTACCTGGGCCAGTCCGTGGTGCCATTCTCTCTGGGATTCATGCAGAGCAAAGCACTTTATTTCTTTTAGAAGGTCTGTAGATTGGGGTAGAGTTTGAGCCGAGGTTTCTGAGGTCCTTGCCCAAATCCCATTCCTGAGGGAGGGGAAGGAGAGAGGTGGAAGATTTTCCTCCAGCTCTGTCTCATTGCCTGGTGGGGATGGGAGGGGCTGCCTTGACACAGAACTCGGTGAGAAGAGGCCAGCACTAAGAGCTGCCCTGTGTCTGTGGCTGGTGTGCTGAGCTAGCAAGGAATAAAGGGCGTTGTGTTGGGTAAGAATGACCTGGGCAGGCACAGACTAGCCTGAGGAGGGTCAGAATAGAGAGCAGGCTTCCCCCTGCTCTCTGGGAAAGCAGAGCTCCTCTTTCCAGTCTATGCTGATCACTCCCTTCCTCCAACCCCGCTGGCTGCCCCATGAAGCAGTCAGTGAGTGGGATTCCCTCTGGCTAAGCAGCTGTCCAGGGATTTTTGTGGGATGTGCACACACACACTCACCTACTCTCACTCACCATGCTTGTGGGCACATGCACTTAACCGAGCACACTCCCAGCAGCACCTGACAGAAGCCCCTTCCCGCCTGATTGGGGCAGCCCCCACCATGCTCCTGAAATGAACTTCTGCGGTTTGTGTTGGTCGTGTAGGGGGGACACGTTCCAGCTGAACTGTGGGCTCTGAATTACTCATAAATCATAGGGAAAACCAGAGACAGATGAGGAAGGAGGAGTTAAGTCTGTCTGAAATGCCAGGGACTGACCATGAGGAATAGGTGGAGAAAACTACCTGCAGCCTTTGAGAGGCTGGACGGACCCGCCCTGCCCTCAGTGTGCAGCATCCCTGCGGTCAGTCCCCACTGTCCTCGGTGGCAGACCACCAATGCTCCTGTCTCTGCAGCATTCCCATCCTTTTTCCCTGCTGGCCCCCACCCTTCATGACGGGTGCCAACCCCTGCCCCCAGACGAGGAACGATGAATGGAGCAAGGTGGTGGGGGGCAGGGGAAGGCTGGTATATACGTGCGGCTTTATTGCCAGTGAATTTCACGCACTTTAAAGTCCTGTGGCTTGTGACCTCTTATATGAATAAAGTGGCAGAATCCATCTTGGCACATTGTGTACCGTCTGCTTTGGGGCTGGAAGGAGCCAGGGTTGGCGGTACAGGGGCAGCTCGGGCCGAAGCTATAGCATTCTGATCCCCACTTGTCTGCTGAGATCTGGCGCTGGAGGGAAGGGGGTTGGTGAAAACCAGTCAGGCTCCTGGTGAGTGACGCAAGGATTCCGAGGGCTCCCCTCAGAGATTTCCAATCCCTCAGATTGGTTCCCTTAAAACCACTGCACTTACCCACCACCCCCACCCAACCAGGATACCAGCCACCGCACACCGACTGGGGCTCTGCCACTCTGCTTTATTGGAACTGTACCGCGTCTGAGAGCACAGCTTCCGAATGGAGGCCGGGTCAGGCTGGCTGAGTGACCAGCCAGCCTCACGGGACTTCCAGCACAGGAGAAGCATACTGCAGACCATGGCCTCAGCACAGGACAGATCGATTGATTTTTTTCTTTTATATATAAACTGATAGTTTAAAAATTAGAGTGATATATAGTGGTTCTCTAGAGAGAAACTTTGCAACAAAAAATATATATATAAAGAACATGACCTCCTGGGCAAAGGAAGCAGCATCTCTGAGCGGAGGAAAGAGGGCTCCTCATGCACTGGAGAGGGGGCCAAGCCATTGGACAGGCAGCAAGGCTGTTGCATACTTTGGAAGAGGGAGGGTGAGTAAAGGGCTGGCTAGTCACTGTGTCTACATTATTTCTTCTATGTTGCAAGTTTTTATGGCTTTGGCTAAAGCACGTGAAGCAGCGGAGGTACTAAAGTGCTAAGCTGAGGCCTCTCAGTCTTTGTAAAAAAACAAAAAGGAGGGGAGCGGGGGCCAGTGATGAGGCCCTCCCTAACCCCCAACTGAGTGGACACAGATGGAAGACGTTCTGTAGGGCAGGGGTTAGACTGGGGGATATGATTTAGCCACCTCCTCCCCCATACCTTGTGCATCCCTACAATCCCACACATCTGTCCCTGCTGAGAATGAATGTTTGAAGAGAGACAGTTAATCTCTTCTGCACTCTGTTAATCCCTGGCAGCAGCTGGGACAGGGATGGCAGGAAGGGCCTGTCTTAACCCCATGAGGCTTCTCCTTTGGGGCAGAAAAACAATCAGGAGCCTGGAAAAACGGAAATGGGCAAGGCATTGGTTTAGGCAGTGAGGCTTGGCCACTCCCTTTGGTCCCATCTATAGCTCTGCCCACCAAAACTTGGTGGGAAGGGCATCCTGTTTGGGTAGAACCAGCTAAGGGGAGCCAAATGTCCCTGACAGGGTTGGGTAGAGACAGGTACTGGGGGATTCAAGAAAATGGACTTGGTCCCTGAAGCCCTTCTGATTCACTCAGACCTGGACTCCTCCAGGATCTGGGGTAGGTTTTGGTCCCGGGGACCTGGGGCTGGAGCCGAGCCTGGAGCCGGGGCTGGGGCCGCGGCTGGGGCCGGGGCTGGAACTTGGGTGGAAGCTGGTGTAGGGGCTGGGGCCTGGGCAGAGCCTGAAGTAGGTAGGGGAGGTTTGCTGCCAGGGTAATCGTGGGTGGCCTTGGGTTCATTGGTGTGGTAGGAACCCTTGTAGCGATGATTTTGCAGATAGAAGAGCACCAACATTCCCACCAGTCCCAGCAGCAGGAAGGCCACCAAAACTGAAGGGGGGAAAAAACAATTCAGGGCAGATCTTAGGGATTTCACCTACACACAGACGCACACACGTGCCTCTGACTAAAGCATAAATGTGCAACAATGTCTGCTCTACAGCCCCATCCGGCTTTCCTAAGTGTCTGCCAGGTCTGAACCCTGGCTTATCCCCTGCTGTCTTCTATTTCTAATATTCTCTTTTCATGTCCCTGGTAGTTACTGCAATTTCTCCTTTCTCTAGATGTTACTATATCCCCATTTCCTCATTCCTTACCCATAGCCCAATCTTAATAATTCAGTTAAAAGTGTCCCATCCTCAATCACTTAAAAATCTCCAGCTCAATTATGTGCCACCTTCAGCATAGCCTGTCTCATCCTTCTTTGCACCACCATGCACCTGGTGCCTTCGCTACCCCCCCACTCCTGGCACGTGGGGGCGGGAAGAGGGTGCTGTCAGTCAGAGGGTGGAGTCAGGAGGTCAGGGCAGGGATCGCACTACTCACAGCCTAAAAGTATGGCGACCCATCCTTCGTCATGGTAGTATGGGAAGTCTGAAGAGGAGAAAGCACTAGTTAGGAGAAGCCTCCCTCCTTACGTGGTAAAAACCGTTTTCTTTCCCCATCACCCCTCTTCTGTGTCCCAGGGACATACCTGGGGGCAGGTACCAGGGATCCAGCTCAGGTGGCACCTCTGCGACAAGACGTGGCATGGCTCCACAGTTAGATTCAGACAGGTCCCCCTGAACTCGAAGGGCCTCAGCTAACTCTGCAGTCATGGGTCGAGGGGTCCGGAAGTGGGTCTTGAGGGGAGCCACATTGTTGAATCGAACACCAGACAGGCAGCCCGAGAAACCTGGGGTGTTGTAGCGCTGGATCTCTGGGTCAATTACTCCCGTCTCTGGGGGAGGGAGAGGAACCTTGGACCACCAGTAGCCCTGTCCCCTCTCACTATCCGTAGGTACCCACTCATCACCACCTGCACTGCGATTCCCAGTTCCTCCACTCTCTTCTGGGCTCCAGGGACTTCACCCAAAATTTCTTACCCAGAACGCCCTGTCACCCACAGCTTACCCATGACGCGGCCCAGATACAAGGCCTTGGGCGAGTCCAGCTGGCTGTCCACCAGCAGTGAGAATTTCTGTTCTGTCAGCGGGAAGTAGTCCACCTGAGGTGGGGTGGGGGAAGGAAATGAGAACCAGAGGCAGACACAGCCACGGTCACGCAGGAACTCTGCCTGAACTCCGCCCACACTGGCATAAGTCCTGGCTCTGTCCTTGGTGGGCGACCCGTGGGCCCAGGTACAGGATTTGGTGTGGAAAACCCGACAACCTGGTTTGGATCCTTGTTTTTGCAGCTGCTGAGTGGTTTGACTTTGGGAAAAACCACTGGACTTCCCGAGTCCATGTAACGATTTGTAAAACAGAGCTGTAAGAACACCTGCGTAACTGGGCTACCGTGAGGCCCACGGTAGCCTGTTGTTAGAGTCACACAAGGTAACAAGTGCAAAGATTCTCTGTGAACTGGAATGTGCTCTACAAATGCTAAGCATCTGACATTTTCCTGGGCGCCACCACCTAGATCATGAGGCTATGGTCGGAGCTGGGCCGCCTCCCTCGCACACACCTGGATGGAGAGGCTGCGGTAGACCCGGGTGATGTTGACACTGTGGGGCTGGCCATCGGTGACGGGTCGGGTGGTCAGTTGGTACACGTAGGGACTGGTGCCCAGCTGGTATCGCAGCTGCAGAGTCCCTGTGGGGTGTAGAGGGGAGGTCTCCTCTCAGGTCCTACTATCCCCATTTTCTAGGGTTCTTGCAGGTATTAGCGCATCACTAGCCGTGAGAACGATGGGTGCCGTGGAGGAATCTGGAGTGGGGGGAGCGCCTGTCGGGAGCTTACCATCCTCCTTGATGAGCACGGCCATGTAGTCGCGCACAAAGGAGCTGACGTAGAGCAGGACGGCAGGGGCAGAGTGTGTGCTGAAGCTGAAGGACACCTCCTCGCCAGTAACATTGTAGACGGGACCCCGGTAGCCTGGCACAGGCCGGCCGGGCTGTGGGTATTCGGGCAGACGGTAGCCGGGGCCGTGGTAGCCAGGCACGTAGCCGGGAGTGTCATAGCCAGGGATGTAGCCTGGCTCGTAGCCCGGCACCGGCCGGCTCAACATGTGGGAGAACTCCCGGGCTGCAGAGCGCAGTGCCGACTGCAGGTTATAGCGCATCCAGGTGCCGGGCTCAAAGAAACCACCGATATCTGAAGGCAGAGGTAGTGAGGTTAGGGCTTCATTCCCACATTAAGATACTGTCTGTGTCAGCCACACACACCCGCCCCTGGGACTTGCCTTCAGTTTCTGCCACCAACCACAGTTTCATCTAATCCAACCCCTGCATTTTACAGGTGGGGAAACCGAAGCTCAGATGGGTAGTGACTTAAGAATACACAATGAGTGAAGAGCCAAGATTAGCATGGAGATAGCATAACCCCGTCCAGCACCTTCACCCTACTCACACTTCCAGACCAAGACCAGAGGTCTCCTGCTGGGCCCTAAGCCCCTGCCTCTCCCTAACTCCCCCAGACTTGCCATCACCCACCTGCTCTCACAGCCTCCTAGACCAGCCTTTGGGAGGATGCGGTCTGGGTGTGTGCGCGGAGGTCTTGCTGTGGTGAATGACAAGGTTCTCCTTAACTGAGAACCAGGTTGGAGGCAGGTGTTAGGAGTGCAGCAATTGTCAAATAGGAAATGGCCTAGGAGGGCCTCATGCAGCCTGAGGTGGGTATGCTTGCAAGGGGGGTAACCTGTGTTACCTTGGTGACAGGGGAAGACGGGAAAGTTATTTGCTTGTTGCATTTGAGTTGTTCCTACCACCTAGCTGTTACAGCCCTTTCTTGTCCCATTTTATGCCTTTGGAGTCACCCAGCATCCTCAGCTGCCTGATGGGCCCAGCTCAGGGCTCAGGAACCCAGGCACAGCTCGTTTTCTTCTGGTGCTGACCTGACACCCTCCTTCCTTTCTTCCCTGCCACCCCTGCATCTCCTTACACCCTAAGGCTCCCTGCCCTCCCGTAGCCAGCAGCACTGACCGTGGTTGCAGTATGGTCCGTCAAACGCCGTGAGGTCACAGTCACATGTGTAGTAGCTGTAGCGCTCCACGCAGCGGCCTCCATGGAAACAGGGGAACCGGGGGTGGGCGCAGCGGCCCGTGCAGTTGGGTGAGGTACCCTCAGAGGCATTGGCACGGCCTTCCAAGTTCAGAGTCACTCCATTCAGACGCATAGCCCTCAAGCAGCCCACAAAAGGTCGCCTCTTAAACTCTGCAGAACCTGGGAACGGTGGGCAAGTCAAGAAATGGATGTAGAACAAGAAACGGGTAAGCGTTGGGGTTGGGAAGGGAGCCAAGGGAGCCAGAAGAATGGAACAGAGCCAGGGACTGGAGGGGAAAGGTGGGCCTTTGGCTCACTGGGAAGCAGAAGGGATTGGGAGCTAGGACATGGGGTCCCTGGGAACAAGGGCAGCAGCTTTGAGAGGGTGGGAAGGTTAAGGAGGCTTCAGACCTGCCTCTGGGTTGCTGCTCACCGACGTAGAGGGGCTGGTCGTACTCCAGCCAGATGTAGGTCTGCAGGGGCATCGGCCGCACCACCCAGGGCCGGTGGTCCACACGGAGCCGGGCCTGCTTCACGTTGATGTCAGCCCGCACCAGGTGCCACTCATCATCGTTGAACTCAAAGTCCTCTGAGTGCACTGTAAGGTTCTCATCTCCGTTCCCCACGTCGAAGGCGAAGACCACATCCCGGGACGCTAGACGACGTGGGGGTGAGGGGAGAGACTCAGACCTCCAAGGTCCCGCACAGATTGCTCAGCCCATACCACCTCTCGTCTTCACCCAGAACTCCTGGAATGTCCCTCCAGTTTGTCTACGGCCTGGGACAAAACCCATAAACTGCCTGAACCCTCATGCCCCAGGTCTCTCCCAAATTTACAGACCCCTGAGCCAGCTTCCCTGCCCCACTTCTCAGGTGAGAAACACAGCTGGTCAGGTAGGAGTCCAGCTCCCTTATTCCCAAGTAAGGAGCCCAAGGCCCACAGAGGCGAACGGGGTGCCCCCGGTCACAAGGCCCGCTTTCTGGGCAGAGCTAGGCCCAGAACCCAGGGCCATCGAAAGCCTGCTCCATCCTGCCCCTCACAGGGGCCTCTGCCTTTGTCTCTTGCCCCACTTCCACCTACCCCATTTCTCCCCAGAGAACATCACCCCATGTTCTTCCCAGTACATCTGCTCACTGTTCAGTTCCACCCGCACGTAAGGTCGGCACCACTGGTAGTACTGGCCCCCCATGTTCTCCAGGAAGACTCCCGAGGGAGCCGAGGTCCGGAAGTAGAAGGAGATGTCGAGGCTGTGGTTGGCACAGATTGGAGGGAAGCGCAGGGTAGTCCCGGTGTGGAAGGAGATGGTGTTCCAGGAATTGCCTAGAAAACCAGACGGAGGAAGGCCTTGTCAGGGAGGTTGGAGGGTGGGGGTGTTGGGGGAAGAAAGGCAAAGCTGGCAGCCGGGGAGATCGAGGACTGTAATGAGAGAGAGCAAGGTGTGGAGGAGCAACACAGAGGGGGCTGTATCGTAGCAGGGCCTGGGGTGTCTGGCCCTGTGTCCCGCAGGCACCCAGTGGGTCAAGTGGCCTAGGTTTTGGAAACAGGAGAGCCGACCCTGGAGGGTACACAAAAGGGGCCTGCCACTCACGATCGCCGTAGCAGCGCAGAGGCCTCAAGAAGAACTGGGCCTCAGAAGTGGAGCGGTTTGTGTCCCCCACCACCACCTGAGTGACAGGCAAGTGGTCCACAAAGGTCAGCAGTCCCTTGTCAGTTCTCCTGTGGGAGGGAGATGCAGCAGCTCAGCCCCTGCCTTTCACGTGCCCAGGAATCCAGAAAGCCCTGTCCCTTTGCCTCCCTCACCACTGGGGCTGGTCAGCGTCACAGTTACAGTGCAGAGCAGGGTCCACGCAGCTCCGGTCCAGGCCACAGGCACAGCGCTGGATCCCAGGCTGCGAGCCTCCCCAGTAGAAGTGCTGCTCCTCATTTCGGCCGATCCAGAAGCTGTACGGGTAGCCTCCTGGGGAAGAGGAGCAGGCGGCTTCCAGGCCCTGTCCCTCCATCAGCCTCTGGGCTCCCCTCTCATCCTTCTAACCAGCCCAGGCTCTTGAATCTTCCAGCCCAAGGCTCCAGCTTAACCATCTGGTTTCTTTTTCCCAGGCCCCCACTGGCCTCCCGTCCAGCTCTCCACCTCACCCTCCCAGCCCCCAGCCCCCAGCCCCAACCTGCAGTGTTGAGCAGCCGGGAATTGTAACAGGAGAATTCGATCCACTGTTCACAGTGCTGGGAGGCGTTGGCCAGGGCACTGACTTCCTCCCAGGATGCATTCCAGTACTGGACAGCCCCCAGGAATGGCCGCTCCATGCTAGAGCCTGTCACCCGAGTTGTCCACAGCCTGTCATGCCGCACAACTGTCCATGCCCGGTTCTCTGGGGGAGGAGCAGGGACAGCTTTGGCTGGAAGTGCACATTCTCTACCCATCTCTCTGCCCACGTCCACCACTGCTGCTGCAACTCAGCCAATAAAAGTGGCCAGCAGCTGTGCTCCAGCCCAGCTCTGGGCCCTGGGCCCTATAGGCTGGAGGTGAGGCTGCTGAAACGGACCAGGAAGCTGGAATTTATCTGCAAGGCTGGATTACAAATTCAGGAGTGTCCCTTTTCCCTTCTGGCCACTGTCTACCCTTCACTCCTACCCTGTTTCCCCCACAGCCCAGCATAGGCTTGTCAGCTGCCCTCCACCGCCAGTCAGAGCCCCTTACCTCGGATGTCGCAGTACACCACGAACGGCTTCAGGGGGCCACTGCCATCAGGGTCGATGGTGAAGTTTCCAGAAATTTTCCCACTAAGTCGGTAGGCCTCACAAGATTCCTTATACAAAGCTGGTAGGTGGCAGGGTGGGGGAAAGGCAATTATGGGTTCAGAGGGCTGGGAGAGCCAGCCCCACCACCTCTAGCAGCCTCATGATCCCCGGCAGCCTCCTCGTGAACCCGCCCCCCCCGCACTGTCCCTGGCTCTCCCCCATATCCCACGAGTGAAAGGCTTACGTTCGTGGCAGGTCACCCCCTTGTAGCCAGTCAGCTCACAGTAGCAGATGAAGTCATCCCACGACTGGTAGCAGCGCCCGTCGTGCTCACACATGTTGGGGCTGCACCTGAGGAAGGGGCCGGCACTGAGCACAGAAGCCTTATTGGGAGCGTGAGAGTGGGGTCCGACCCCCATGGGCTCCGCTCCCAGCCCCCGAGAGCGCCAGAGCCCCTTGAGGGACGCCTCCCCAAGCTAGCCAGATGTGGGCCAAAATGCCTGGGCCTCAGGTAGGCCTCGGGGCTCAGTACCGTTTCCCCTTCCCTAAAAGAACAAATAATACTTTGTACCCCACCCCCAAAAGAAAACCTTCTAGGATGGAAAAACAGATTCCTCATTTCCATTCCGAGCATATGTCACTTCAAGGGAAGATACGGGAGGTGAGGTGTCAAGGAGGAATCATCTCCAGGTGGGAGACTGAGGAGCTGGGACCACAAGAAAGATTACTGAGAAAGGCCACCCGCTTTGGGACATTATGGAAAAGGGCTTTGAAGGGGGTCACCTCTGGCAGGGAGAGGAGCTTCTGGATACCTGTCAGTGATGCCACATGTGTCAAAGAGGATCTCGGCGAAATGTCCAAGCCGCCGGCCCTCCACCAGGGTCAGGTTGACCAGTTGACCGTCCACCTTGAACAGCTCCATGCAGCCATGGAATGCTGTCTGGTTGGAGTGGCAGTCCCATCGACTGGCTGGCTTGGGACAACCTGGAGCAACCACCCCTGTGAGGCCTTCCCCACAGGACACCCCGAGACCCTCCCCAGGGAGATGCCAAGGCAGAGCCAGACATGAAGGGAGGAGGGCAACAGGTAATGGCAGTGACTTTCCAGTTCCCACAGCCCCAGGGTGGAAAGAGGGGTTTATCCCTACACAGCTTTCCATGTCGTCTCACCTGGGTGGACTCTGGTGGCAGCCTTCCCTCCCAGGGACAGGGGCCTGGCTGGGTTAGCTGCCACTTACCCCCAAAGAAGTATGAAGTCCCTGTGCGGATCAGCAGTGGGTATGAGACCCTGACCTCTGCCCCCTCCACATCATCAATGCTGATGACTGCGTGGTTATCCTGTGCCGCAAAGTTCACCTCGTGCCAAAAGCCATCATTCAGGCGGTACCCTGGACGGGAAAGGAGGCTGCTGTGGGTGGGAAAGCACCAGGCCCTAGGAGAAATGTGTCTTTCATGGGGAGGCAGCACCCCCACTCTGTGTCCCCCTCCCATTGTTACACTCATCACACCCAGCAGTGACATCCGAATGTCTCTCTTCACCATCTATAACCCCAGCATCTTGTACAGAGTCTGCAAAGTTATAAATGAGTAACAACCACCTCCAGAGACTCCTTGCAACTGGGAATGTACCAGGACTCCCAGCCTTCCTGCTTCTCCCAGCACCTAAGGCCCCTCAGGTCTGCCCCCAGGCCTGGCTGCCTCCTCCTCTCCTACCTTTGCCCAGGGTCCTGGGACTTCCTGCTCTGCTCCCCTCACCCCCTCACCCCTCTCTGATAAGCAAGGCCTCAGGCTAGGCCTACAACATCCCCAGCTCTCCTCTGCTCTTCTCCGGCCTCCTACTGCCCTGTACCCCCATCCACTCCTCACCAGCGGCGAACTGCAGCTTCTTTCGGCCCGCCTGCGCGATGGACACGTTGACCTGCCCTTCGCTGAGCATCAGCTCCACGTGGCCCAGGCCGTCCCCCAGTTTGGAGTACAGTAGCAGTCCTGTGAGGTCCCAGGTGCGGAAGCGGAAGGAGACTGCCAGGCGGCCGCGGCGTGGGAAGCCAGGCACTTGCACGAAGTTGTGAGGACCTCCGAAGTTGACCGGGTGAGGAACCGGGTCCAGGCAGCGGAAGGCCACCTTACCCTGGGGGCGAAAGTGAGGATTTCTCAGTAGCCGAAAGCACGGGCCTCTGCTGGGAATCCCATTTTCATACTGGTCTACGATCTTTGTCACAGCAGTCACTGGGCGTGGGAGCGTGGGGGCCTAGGGGTAAGACCTCCATCCCTGACCATTCTCACCCCCCTAGAAACATGTCCAGCTGCAGAGGGGGTCTCCCTCGCTCGCTATCACTGATCTACATCGTCTTCAGGGTGGCTGCCTCCTTCCTTTCGACGGCCAGAGGCGATTTCCTGCGGGCTTTACGGCAGCCCTGCTGAATTGCGCGCTCCTGAGCTGGGGTGGAGGGATCCCACCAAAACGGCCCTGAGTTCAAGTCCCCACTAAGCCGCCGCACCACTGCGCGGCCGCTGGCTGCGCCTCTGCACCTTATTTTCCTCATCTGTTTATTGAGGAGGTGGATGGTCAGACCACAGCTTCTTAACTGGGCGGTAGAGGGGTGAATTTTGGACTTCCTGGATTTCCGTGATGCCCCTACTTGAGCATCTGGCTGCGGAGAGGTCCTGGGTTTCTATCTCATTGTCAAGATCTCTTCCCGCTCCACCTCTTTGCTTTCCGAGCGGCTCTGATGTCCCATTCTCCCAGATCCCCTGCCCACTGGCCTCGAAGGTGATCCGCGAATGGCGCTGCACAGCCAGGTCCGCGATGTTGACTCGGTTGAAGATGATATTTTCCATGCAGCCACGGAAATTATGCCGATAGCCGAGGTTTTTCTGCGCGGCACCCACCAGGCCCCCAATGAACATCTGTGGGCGGGGCAGGGGGTGAGGTTCCCGGGGTGCGGGAGCGCGCGCGCGCACTTCCCTTGCGCTCCCCGCCATACAGCTTTGTAAAACACTTGAAATACACATTTCCCGCTCAGTGGATTGAGCGCGGGCTGCGAACCAAAGTGTCTCGGTTCGATTCCCTGTCAGGGCACATGCCGGGGTTGCAGACCAGGTCCCCAGTAGGGGGTGCATGAGAGGCAACCAAACATTTATATTTTTCTCCCTCTCCTCCCTCCGTCCCCCTCTATAAATAAATAAATACATACATACATGCATACATACTTTTAAAAAAAGAAAAGAAAGAAATACACATTTCCCCAGTATCGGTATAAAAGCTGTAAGCTTGCTGGGCCTCCTGAGGTTTGGGTTCTAGTCCTGAATCTACCACCAAGTGTCTGCACGCCCTTAGGCAAGTCCATACAACTTTCTGGGATTCTTCACATGCAGACCAAGGCCAGGGTCTTTACCAACTCCGCAGAACTGTGCAACAACCCAAAGGGGTAAGTTTCTCATCTGGCCCAATCCCCCAAATCCAGATTTCTAAACCGCATCTCAGCAGTTCTGGGGATCTGCATGTTAACAACAACGACAAAACCCCAGGCCTTTCTGTGAGCTACAAATTTACCAAAAGTTGCCAAAATATTCAGAAAGTGGAAAGCAAGGGCGTACCATTCGATGGTGGAGAGAAGTGCTGCCCCCCACCGACCCACCAGCACCCCACACATTCAAAAGAGCTTCCTGCTGTGCTCACCTCGGTGTCCAGGTTCAGTCTCTCAAAGTCGCCATTGAGGATAAAACGCTGCACGTAGCCATCCAGGGTGAGATTGGCTTGGCGGCCAAATCGGTCCACACGCACATAATGCCAGTGCTGGTCATTGAGGACCCCACCAGCGGTCACCGATGTGTGTCCCGGCCTTGGTTGGATGGGGCTGCTGCCTGAGGGGCAATAGGGTTAGGTCAGGCCTTGAACCTGGAGATCCCAGCAAGCCCCCCCAGGCCAAGCAGCAGCCAGGGAGGGTGGGCATACAAAGAGTGGACCACCAGGAGTCTGGGATGGAGTGGTGGTAATCAGCAAGGATGTGACTTAGGGTGAGACAGTTAACCTCTTTGAGCCTCTGTTTTCCTATCGGTAAAACTTGGGGCATGATAGCTGCTTCTACTTCATCATGTGGATGTTCCAAAGAAAGAAAAACCTAATTAGATACAAAAATAATGGCCATTTAGTGTGTGTGTAACATTTTTACAATGAGGAGACTGGGACTGGAGAAATGCCTTGTCCAAGGTCACACCGCTAGCAGGTAGTAGAGCTGAGACTGGAATCCAATCTGCTAACTCCGCTGTCCAGTGTTTTGCTAGCACGAAATTCTACGCGGAAAAGGCAGGGTGGTTGGTCCAAATAGAAGAGGGCTTCAGGAGCAGGCGCGGGTTCGCGGAGAAGGTGCGGCGAAGGGTGCGGCTGCAGCGCCTCAAGAGTCGCACCCCGTTCGCTCACCCAGGCTCATGTGCAGCAGCAAGTGCGCCCCCTTCAACTCGAGCGTCACGTAGTCGCCCTGGACGCCCTCAGCGTGCAGCAGGAGCCCGTCCTTCTCTTCGGTCTTGAAGCTGAAGGCGATCACATCCCACAGGCTTCGGCTGACCCCTCGCGGAAAGCGGTACGAGATGGCATCATCGCCGTCGAAATAGAGCACATCGGACTCTGCGCAAACGACCGTAGGTGGACCGGGGACCCGGGAGACTGTGTGTCTCCCAGGGCCCCCTCCACGACCTCCGCACACACTCACTGTAGGGACAACCGTAGAGGCCCAGCCTCAGGCCGATCTTGCCGCGTGGGTTCCAAGCCAAGGGCACGATGCGGATGTAGCGCGCAGTGAAGTGGTAGTGCAGGTCGTGGCGCACCACGGCCGAATCGTTCACGTTACCGAAGAAGGTCTGAGGGGGGAGAGGAGAGGAGTGACTGGGTCCCCACCCCGACTTGTTTCTCAACAGCCCGTCAGCCCACAATTGTCACCACCAGCCAATCTCCACTTCCCGAAAGCAAACACTCCTCGAGCTTCCCTGCCTTCAGTGCTTGATGCAAACACAGTTCCCCTAGCCTAGAGTGTCCTCTCCCACTATCGCATTATTTCCTCAAAGCTCAACTCAGGGGTCACCTCCTTCAAGAAGCTCTCCCAGATTTTACCCTAGGGTTGTCAAACCCTGCCATCTGGGAGTGTCTTGCACACATGGCAAGTTTACAGTCCCTCTGGATGGAGTCTCCGGAGCGGAAGTCACTGTTCCTCATCTGTGACCTCACCATCACCTCCTCCCCTTCCCCACAAGCGAATGCCCAGCCCAGGTCGCAAAGCTGAGGAGGTTCCCCAAGTGCATGTGCAGGAGGCTGGAGTACCGCATTGTGCCCTTGCTGGTAGAATGGCGTCCAGCTGTCCACTCGGTCTCCATAGAGCAGCATGTAACGTGTGACCCAGTCCCAAGAGTTAAAGGAGCCCTGTGTGGCCACAGCCCGAATCCGGTGCTTCTTCATTAAGTCAATCTGCAGCCAGGGATTCGGGTCCCCGATCCGGGGAGACCATCCGCTTATGCCTACGGAAGGGGCAAGGGCTTTCACCACTGGCTCCCCCTTTGCCCGCAGCCCTCCAGATCCCCCCACTCCTCCGTGGGGCCAGGTGCTCACCGTGCAGCCGAGCAAAGCGAGGCGTCGTGAAGAGCCCATAGTAGGAGGAGGCACCCAGGGAGCGGTAGTACAGGGGCCCCACCAGCTCTTCGTCACAGCCGTCTGGGTTGGGGGAACAGACAAATCGGTCGGGACAGCCCCTCCGGGGGCCTTCCCAAAGGCCCCACACACTGATCCATTAGAGCTCCTCCTCCTCAGTTCCCCAGAGGCAGACCCAGCCCTAACTTAAGCCATCTAATCAACCCAGGCTGCAGCAACCGCTGCACACTCAGGGGAAGAAGCTACCTTCTTTGGGGGAACCCTTAAGCCAGACCCTCCCTAGTCCCCTTCCTGCTTCAACACCCACCAGGCTCAGTATTCCTCAACACACAGTCTGAAACAGCGTCTTTCAGAACCCAAGTCAGCCTGACACCAATCCGGCCACATCCTGAGCAGCACTCCCACTCAGCAGCATCCCTAACCTGCACCGATTTCAGATCCGGGCCTTGGTCCCAACCCCAGCCAGTCCTGGCACCATCACCAGCTCCATGTCCAACCTTAGCAACAATCAGCCACCAACTCCTGCTTGGATCCCAGCCCCAAAGTCCAGCCCTCATCCCCAAACCTTAGCCCCTGGGCCAGTGCCAAGCCGAACCCCAGCCCTGGGCAAAACCTTAACCCAACCCCGGGTCACTAGTGACACCCTTATCCCCCACCGTCAAACCCAGGCACCAGCTCCGGCTTGGATCGTAGTGCCAAATCTTGGCCAAAGCCGACTCTATCCTCGGCTCGGGCTCCGAGCCCAGCCCCAGCCCCGGGCGCACGCGCCAGCTTCGGAGCTGCATTGCGGAGCGCGGGGGAGAGGAAGGCAAGGATGAAAGCGAGCGAGCGAGCGTGCGCCGGCCGGGAAGGGACCCACGACCACCCCGCCGCAATGCGGTTCGGGACGCGCCCTGCAGGCTTTGAACTCCTGGGCCCAACCCTGCCGGCCTCCGAGCCCCGCACTCACAGTAGCCCCAGCCCTGAGCTCCTGAGACCGCGGCAAGCAGGATACAGAAGAGCTGGAGACTCATCCTGCAGGGTTGACGGGTCACCGCGGCCGCCTCCCGGTGCCCGGCTGGGCTAGGGCTCCAGTCCAGCTCTGGCTCCCAGCTCTCCTGGGGTTCGCAGCGGGTCGCTGTCTCTCCTCCTCACCCACCCTCTCTCTTTCCTTCTCCCCCGACCCTTCTCCCCCCGCCCCCCCTCCCTCAGTCGTTCCTGGTGCTCCGCTGTTCTCTCTGCTCTCCTTTCCACCCTCTGTCCTCTCACCTCCCCCCTCCCCAGCCTCTCTTTCCTAGCACGCGCCGCTTTCCCGGACCCCGCGCAAGCGCGCGCCTCAGCCTTGCTTCGAAAGGGCGGGGGTAGAGAGCCTCCAGCCACCGGGAAATACCCTGAATAACCAAGGCTGGCAAGGACTGTGGTCGCAGGGGTGGGGGAAGGGAGGTCGTGAAAAATCCCAGGTGTGGCCGGGGTAGAGGGGGTTTGCCTGTGGATGGGGAGAAGAATAAGTAAAAGATGCTAACATTTTCCAAAGGCAAATTACGAGTATGTTCCAAGCACCCTCATCACCCTGTGAATTCAGCATTTTTACCTTTTACTCCACTTTGCAGATGAAAATCCCGAGGCTCAGAGAGGTAAAAAAACAACAACAAAAAACCTTACGATCACACAGGTAGCTAGCAAACGCGAATATTCCAAAAAGCCATTTTTTTTTCCTACTGAGATAGATTGGTTTTTAGGGGGGTGGAGTGGTAAAGTTAGGTAGAGAGGGCCCACAGACCCCAGTACCCACCGCCCTCATGGCCCCTCTCCCCGCCCCTTCCTTCCTGTCCCACTAGTTTAATTTCTCTCCCCAGTGGCTACACCTCAGAAACCTGTGTAGCCAGAGATGGGGACTGAGCCCGCAGAACAGGTGGGACTGGGGGCAGGGAGGGAAAGGGAAAGGGATGGGGTCCCACGCTGGGCAACAGGCCTCTGCGGGGTTATGATCTCTCCCGCACGCCTGGAGCCATTTGGGTCTAGGAGCCCTCCAGAAAAATGGGGCTGGTGAATGCGAGCATGGGGTTGGGGGACTGGGCTGGAGCTGAAGGGAAGGGTGAGCGGGAAGTAGAGATCTCAGGTGCTAATGGAAAACCTGAGCCCCAACTCTTGAGACCCGCTCGTTATGAGTAGTACAGTGCACCTGTACTGGAGGTAGACGTGGCAGGTGGGGAGGGGACCAGGCCACCAGGTTGAGGCAAAGCCTGCAGGTGGACGTTCTTCCAGGAGAGGGCGCTGCAAGCAGAACGGAAGCTCCAAGACTTACTAACAATTCAAACCCTTGGCCTATGAAGAGCACAGATTCTTCACATCCATTATCTTCCTATTTCAAACAATCCTTATTTCAAACAGCCCTGCGGGGTGGGCTGGCCAGGATTTCTAACCTCTACATTACGTAACGGGCAACTGAGATCCAGAAAGAGCAAGTGGCTTCCTCAAGGTCACCCAGAAAGCTGGATGCAGAGGCAGAAGGGGTGCAAAGGAAGCGAAGGCCTGTTTCGGGTGTGCTGGGGAGTCTGTAAAAGAGTTTGTGCCTTCTCCCCGCTTAGAAGGGGTGGTGGAAGGGGGAGGTGAGTGGGAAGAGAAGGATTCATAAAGTCTCTCCTCTCATTTTGCCCTCCCCAGGTCTCCCTGGGCCCCTATTCCGGGTACAGTGAGGAGGCATACTCGCCTGGGCCATTTCCAGAGGTTTGCCACAAGGCGGATGTCCAGGCCTTCAGTCGAGCTTTCCAATCCAGTGTCTCCCTGACGGTGGCTGCCCTGGGTCTGGCGGGCAATGGCCTGGTCCTAGCCACCCACCTGGCAGCTGGACGTGCTAGCCGCTCACCCACCTCCGCCCACCTGCTCCAGCTGGCCCTGGCGGACCTTCTGCTGGTCCTGACCCTTCCCTTTGCTGCGGCTGGGGTTCTGCAGGGCTGGAGTCTGGGAAGCGTCACCTGCCGTGCCATCTCGGGTCTCTATTCGGCCTCCTTCCACGCAGGCTTCCTCTTCCTGGCCTGTATTAGCGCTGACCGCTATGTGGCCATTACGAGAGCCCTCCCAGCTGGACCTAGGCCCTCCGGGCCGGGCCGAGCACACTTGGTCTCAGCCATCGTGTGGCTGCTGTCACTGCTCCTGGCACTGCCTGCTCTCCTTTTCAGCCAGGACGGGCAGCGAGAAGGCCAACGGCGCTGCCGTCTCATCTTCCCCGAAGGCCTCACTCAGACGGTGAAAGGGGCGAGTGCGGTGGCGCAGGTGGTCCTGGGCTTCGCGCTGCCCCTGGGCGTCATGGCGGCCTGCTATGCGCTCCTGGGCCGCACGCTGCTGGCCGCCAGGGGGCCGGAGCGCCGGCGCGCGCTGCTTGTCGTGGTGGCCCTGGTGGTAGCCTTCGTGGTGCTGCAGCTTCCTTACAGTCTCGCCCTGCTATTGGATACAGTGGACCTACTGGCCGCGCGCGAGCGGAGCTGCCCTGCCAGTAAGCGCAAAGATCTGGCACTGCTGGTGACCGGGGGCTTGGCTCTCGCCCGCTGCGGCCTCAACCCTGTGCTCTACGCTTTTCTGGGCCTGCGCTTCCGCCAGGACCTGCGGAGGCTGCTCCGGGTTGGGAGCTGCAGCTCAGTGCCTCATCCCCGCGGCTGCTGCCCCCGTCGGCCCCGCCTTTCTTCCTGCTCCGCTCCCACTGAGACCCACAGTGTTTCCTTGTGGGACAACTAAGGCTGCGAATCAAGAGGAGGGTGCAAGCTGAGGAAATGAATCTGGGAAGGCAATGGGAAGGGGGAGTAGGTGGGGGTACACTGAAAAAGAGGTAGGGACCTACACGAATTGCTTATGTACTTTGCCACATTAAATTGATAACATGGAAATGAGATACAGCCCAACAACTGTTACTATTTTTGAGCCACTGACTTGGAAGTGATTTGTAGCAGGGCAGAACCATGGGTTTCCCCTCCACCCCCGCCCCCACCTCCACCTCCAGAGCGCTGGGCTCTGAGTGGAAGGTGATGAGAACCTGAGTGGGGGCGGGGGGCTGCTGAGCCCGCTAAAGCTCCAGGCACTGACACCCCCCCGCCCCCCACCTTCACCGCTCTCTGCGACAGAGGTGAGGTGGGAAAGCTGCCAGGCGAGGAGGGGCGGGGGTTCCTCTTGAAATAGCTAAGGAAGAGCTTTCTAACAACCAGAGTGCTATCCAGTAATGGCTGCCTTAGTAAGTACCGCGTTCGCCGCCTCTGGAATGTTCAGGCTGAGTTCGTCGGGGACTGTGTGTGCCTGTGTGCGGTGCGGGGATAGAGACCAGGCAGGAGATTCCCGTTTTGGGTGGGCCTTTGGATTAGATCACCATTTTATAGTCTCTTTTAAGGTTCTGCGGTGGAAAAGAAAAAAGAAATAAAAAGTCGAGTCGGAGATTTTTCACCTTGGAGAAAAACCAAGGAGAGATTTCCAATGTGCAAATTTCCAAAGAGTCATTACCATGGGCGTGGTGGGGGTGGGGGTGACTGCTGCTCTCAGTCTTCCTCGGGAAGGGGTCAGAGGAAACGCATTGAGCCTGCCGGAAAGAGAGAGGTTAGACTTCGGAAAGAACTTTCCTGCAACAAGGGCCTGGGATCCTGACAGGGAAAAGAGTGTATCGTTGTGGTGTCTCCACGCCCAGGAAACCTTGGTGCAGGCCACTCTCATCTGGGGCCAGGGCCAGGGCAGAATGGTCTGTAGAGACGGTCGCATTGATTCCTGGTCTTTGTTTCACACAATCACGACAGGCAGGACGGTGTCCACGTGCCACAAGTCTCGCAGTTTAATATCCGGCCAGCAAAGCTGTCGGACCACTCCAGCCAGCAGTCTGGGGACCTGGGGCAAGAAGGGCGTGGCGTGGCGGGGAGGTCTCCAGGGAGGCGCTGGCCTGACGTCCCCGCCCCGTCCTGCCCAGCCCAGCTCGGACAAGCCTTCCATCCCAGAGCCTCTGGCGGCTGAGATGGAAGCGCGGCATCTACGGGCCGTGAACTTCGGAATCCGAATGCGCGAAGATGGCACCAATCCTCAAAATGCCCCACACACCGACCACTGGGGGTCAACCTGGAACCCTCCACCGGCCAACCGAGGAAATCGTCGCTGAGTCAGCAACGCACGCGCGCGCCCGCTGTCGCCAGGGTCCCCCGCCCCGTCCGCGGCCCCGCCCCGGGTTAACCCCTTTCTACGCAGAACCGCAGGAGGTCCACCCTGAGAGGCCTCCACTCTCTCCGAAGACAGCAGAATTCCCTAGAACCCCAAGTCACTCTCCCTACTGGAGTTCAGTGAGCTGTGAGCTCTAAATTACATTTCTTCACTTCAAAAAGGAGGTGACTCATGCTGAGGACCTGGACTTCATCCAGGGGCGAGGAGCCACCTCCGGGGCTGGGCCTGGCGCAGGTAGTCTCGGGGACCCTGAGACCTTACGCAGGGGTTCAGAGGACAGCAATCAGGGCCTGCCTCTGTGCCCTATGCCCTTCGTCCTCCAAAGCTTCTTCTCAAAAGGGTTTTTAATCTGTAGGTTGGTGCGCCAAGAGTTAAAACAAGAGCTTGAAGGCGGGCTTCCGTGACGTCATTAGCACTCCGCGTACGACCTCAGAGACGGGGGCGTGACTAACAGCGCACCGCTCCCTCCCTCCCTATTCCCTTGCTCCTCCCCGCTGTCACCAAGCCAGAGGCACATGATGCCACCCGCCGCCGTTTCAGTAGCTTGATTGGTGGCTGCGCCCGGCGCCAGGCACAGAGATTGGGCAGAAGAGGCTGTGACGAAAATTGGACCCTGCCCAAAAGAAGGGAGGGGAGAAAGAAGGGAGGGGCCAGAGGGGAGGGGATTTGGGAGGCGGGGTCCCGGCGCGGTGCTCGCGCCCCTAGCGCGCCAGTCCTGGGGCTGCAGGGAGCGCAGAGCGCGCGACCCGGGCCCCGGCCACCGGACGTTCTACCGGACACGACCCTCCCTGAAGCTTGGACAGCTGCCCACCTTGGACACTGCTCTGGACACTGCCCCACACAGGGCTGGACACTACAACGGACACTACTTCCCAGCTCCGGACATTTCTCCCTCCTCCCCCCTGGGCCCTGGACGATTTTCCCCCTCCCCCTTCGGGGGCCCAGGCACTGAGCCCCCGCAGGCTCTAGCTACCAACCCCTGCACCCCGGCTGCAGACACTGCCTCCTCCCAATCCCCATCTCCCTTCCCTTCCACCCGCCCCGTCTTTCCCCCGATTGAGTCGGAGCCTCGCCAGCCTCGCCAGCCTCTCCGACCCCCTGCAGCTTGGCCCCGGCTGCCCAAGCCCCCGTCCCCCGGCTGCTCGTCCGGATGCCTCTCCCCGGGGGGTTGTGGTGGCTCCTCTGCTGCCGTCGAGGCTTTACTCTTCTGCATCGGGACTACGGGGACGGCGAACTTAGCGGGGACGGGGACGAGGACGAGGACGAGGAGACCTTTGAGCTACGGACCCCGAGTCCAGCGGGCGGCGGGAGGGTAAGTCCCGGGGGGTTGGAGCCTTGTCTCAGTACCTCTCACTACCACCGGCCGTCACGCCTGATCCTGCTCCACACTCCAGCCAAACGCCGTGCTCTTGGCAGGCGGGGGACGTGGGAGAGGTTTTTGCCTGGGGCCAGAAGCCCCCGGGAGCTCAAGGAGCAGCCCTACTTGGATGTGCCTGTGGGCCTCGCGCCGCACGCTGGGCGCTGTCCACCTGCTGGGGGCCCGGAGGCAGGGAGGCGTCACGCGTGGCCCGACCTGGCCCTGCCTCACCCTTCCCCGCCGGGCCCGCGTCCCATCCCATCTCCTTCCGCCTCCGCCAGAGCCGAGGAATGTGGTGAGGCCGGCTGGGCGGCTCGGACGCCTGGGTCCGCTCCATTCCCAGGTGGTGAGCGCTGAGCGCTGGGGCCAGATGCGGGAGTTCCCGCCTCAGGGACCTGGGCAAGGGGGAGAAGGCATCCTCACATTGGGGTCCGTGGCGGGGACCCCATGGAGAGGGCTTTGGGAGCCACAACTCTTGGAGGACTCCTCGTCGTTACCCTCAGGACGGACCTCTCGGCCCTCCCTGGTGAGCCTCCTGGGGAATCCCGGAGGGGATGATGAGGGACACTGTCTCCCTGGTTTTGTCGAATCTCCTCGTGGGGAAACTGAGGTACCATTGGTGCGGGAGACCTCCATCCCCTGACGTCCACTCTCTGATTCCGGGGCAGACCGGGCAACCAGATTCCCCAGGTTTGTGACCTGGGTCAGGCTCCCATCCCCCGCTCAGGGGTCCCCAGCAGGCCTGGTGGCTCTGTGCCCGGGTAGGGCGGGCTGTGCCGCCGGGGCCGGCGCCAGCACCTGGCGGAGGCGGAGGGCAGATAAATATAGAGGGGGGGGGGCAGGGAGGGAAGCAGGGGACTGCGATTAGGGGAGTTGGTCTAAGAGTGGTCAGCACCTGCCCTCGGCTGTGGTGTGGCCAAGAACCCCTTTCGGATCCTCTAGAAAATAGGTGGGTCTTTGCCTTGGGAATGAACAGGACGCAGGCGTCCTCGGGCTTCCAGGCTGGGCAGGGTCGGCTCTGTGAGCCGGGCCATTGCCTCCCTCGTGCTCCACCTCCACCCCCCTCCGGGAGCTTAGGGACAGGTGTCCCTGGCCCCCCTTCCCCCACCTCCCCCTGCTGGCTTCAGCAGTCTGCCCGAAATGGGACGATGGCACAGTTCCTGCCTGACCTGGCTCCTGGACGGGTTTGTGGCCTTTCTCAGACCCCAGTCTACAGATGAAGTTCCAGGGCAAAGGTGGGGGGGGCGCACAAAATTCCCTACAGCATCTCCCGGTGAGAGTGTGTGCCGTTCCTCTGCTGGGCCAGCCCTTCCTGAGCCCCAGCAAAGGGGCAGGGTCTCTGTTGACAATGAGTCTCAGGGGTGTCTGTGGGGGGTGGGGTGCAAAAGAAGCTCTTGGAGAAAGCCCTATACCAAAGGGATCCCTCTCCCTTTCATTCATCTCTGTGCCCACCTCCTGCCTGCCTATCAGGCAAAGAAGGTAAAATAAGGGTGGGAGGGGGCTACTTTGAACCTGCCAGAACCCAATGGGACTTCATCCACCTCTCCCTTTTCAAAGACCAGGGCGCTAAGTCCCAAAGACTGAAGAGGATTTACAAAGTTCCTCTTCTGCTTCCCTGGGGAGTTAGTGCTGGAGCTGGTACTAGAACCTGGGCCTTCTGACTCCCTACCCAGTGCTCTTTCCACCCTCCCAAACCCCTTACTGCATCTTCGCTGGGTGACAAAAGGTAACAGAGACCAGGCTCCTTAGCTCTGGCATTTCTGTAGAGACTGATGGGAGGGGCCTGTCCGGGGTTGCAGCTTAGTCCGTCACCGTCACCACCCCTACTCGATTCCTCAATCCCCTGAGCAGAGCTGACCTGGGGGCAGAAGCCACGGGCATCCCTCGAGGAGGGCTCTCTGACCCCGAACCTGTTTCCCCAGGGCCCACTGGACGTGACGCTGACTCAACCTGTGAGGAGTGGGCCCATCTCAGACAGGTGAGCTCCTCCTCCGAGTCCCATGGTCTGGAGACCCCAGCCGGTTCCGCGACCCCCATCCTTGCCGCCTTCCCTCTTGCGATTGTGCAATAAGGGAGAGTCCTTACGCCGGACGCTGTGGTTTGGCTAGGGTCCCGAGGGGGCGGTCCGGCTGGGGGCGCCAGGAGGAAGAGGGGGGGTCCGGGCTATTTTTGGTGCGAGGTCAGACCGGCCCAGCGGTTCCCACAGCCTGGGGGAAGGGTGCCTAGCCCAGGAGCAGGCACCCCTCGCAGTCTGGGGAACCCCTATTGAGGAGCCCCCTGGAGGCGGGGTGCAGGACCCGCAGTCTCGCCCAACACTTCCTCCCCTCTGGCCCAGGCTGCAGAGCTGGGAGGAGACCCGGAGCCTCATCCCAGATAAGGGGCTGCTGGAGGAGGACTCGGATGTCGTCGTGAAAGGTGAGGACCCATCTTTGGATACGGGATGTACCCCCTCCCAAGCCTTCAGGGAATAATGTCTTCGTCTGGTGATCCTTTCTCGCCAGGCTGGCTGTACCGCGAGACCCGCGAGCGAGCGGCGCGGCCCTGGTTGCCCCCGCGCCGGGCCTGGTTCGTGCTCACTCGGGATTCCCTGGACCAGTTCAGCAGCAGCGGGAAGGGGGCGCGGCGCCTCGGGAGCCTGGTTCTCACCAGCCTGTGCTCTGTGACAGGCCCGGAGCGCAGGCCCAAGGAGACCGGTGAGACCTTGTGGGGACTCCCCTACCTCCTTGGGCAGTAGCTCCAGCCGGCCCTGATTGCCCTCCCGGCCTCTCTTTCCGCCAGGTCTGTGGTCGGTAACCGTGTCTGGCCGGAAGCACAGTGTAAGGCTCTGCTCCCCGCGTCAGGCCGAAGCAGAGCGCTGGGGGGTGGCGCTGCGCAAAGTGATCGCCTCCAAGGCGCCGCTGGAGACCCCCACCCAGCTGCTGCTCAGGGACATTCAGGTACTCGAGAGGGGACACCATGGAGGAAGAGGAGGGTCGTGGGTCCAGCAGCTTTCTGCATTCATGGGGAGCCCCCTTCTCCATCACTGTCACTCTTGCCCTGGCCTCTAGGAGAGTTGCGGGGACCCGGAGGCCGTGGCCCTCATTTACCGTCGAAACCCAATTCTGAGGCACACCAGTGGAACCTTGTACGCCCCGCTCCTGCCCCTGCCCTATGGAGTCAGCGCCCCAGGTGAGTGGCCGGAGCCCTTGATAGGGGGATCTGAATGCCTCACCCCAGGGAGACCTAGCAGTCCTCAGGGCACCTACCCAGCCCCTCACTTTTTAAAGGGTGAATCTGAAACCAGAAGCTGACCAGACTGGTACCAAGGGTGGTGGGGTAAAGAGCCAACACACACGCACAGAAAGTTCCCCTGTGACCTTCTTTTCTGACTACTGGTGTCCTTCATGAGTTTTTACCCTGTCTTCTATTTTTTTATTATACTCTTAAGACCATGCCATACGACGTTACAAGCGGTGGGAAAGCCACCTTGGGATGATGTGCTGGCCTCATCCAGCTGTATTTCTTCCCGAGTGGGTTTAGGGACTGGCCCAGGTCCTAAAGCTAGAGGATTAAGGGGAGCTGGCAGAAGAACAGGGGTTTTCTGACTCCAAGTCCAGCCTGTGGTCTGACCTGTAGTGATGGCTCTCTGTCCCCAGTTACAGAGTCTGGATGTGAACCTCTGTCCTTCAGTCTGTCTCTCTACCTTACTGACTCGAAGTGCAGCTTTAGCAGATCCGGAGGGGGAGGTTCCTGGGAGGCAGGGGTTGAGAGTTTGGCTCTGTGGGGACCACTGCTTTCCCTTCAACTCTTCCTGTCGTTCGTACTCTCCTCTCCTTGCCACCCCCTGTCCCCTTATACTCCCTCTGACCTCCCCTGGTTCATGCCTTCCTCCCAGGGCCCAGCTCCGTGTCCCCTCTCCAAACCGTCCCTCCGCCCCCACCCTCCCGCAGGTCCTGGCTACGCACCCTTGCGAGAGGAGGCGGTGCGGCTGTTCCTGGCGCTACAGGCCCTGGAGGGGGCGCGGCGCCCCGGGCCCCTGATGCAGGGTGTACTTCAGACCTGCCGGGACCTGCCCGCACTTCGAGACGAACTCTTCCTGCAGCTGGCTAAGCAGACCTCGGGCCCCGCGGGGCCCCCCGGGTTCCCCGCTACCCAAGACCCCGCAGCCCTCCGGTACTGGCAGCTCCTCACCTGCATGAGCTGCACCTTCCGGCCTGGGGGAGCTGTACGAGGTCACCTCCTGGGACATCTGGAGAGGTGAGAGGGCTGGGGTGGGGCAAGGCCTTGGCATACTATCAAGGGAGCTATGGGGCTGGGAGAGAATGACAGGCCTTTGGAAAGGGGTTGGCAGATGGAGAACTGAGACCCAGAGAAGGAAGGGGACTTGCCCAAGGTCAGGGCCACTGCTATTATGTACAATGCCATTGTATCATGTCTCACTCGCCCGCGGTGGAGTTGCAAAAAGGCGCCCCCTTTGAGCAGAGGAACAATCAAAAGGGTGCTTCTTCCCGAGGCTGATGCAGACCAGCGTCAGAGCTTTTAGGTTGGAAAGCGGCAGGTGGCTGGATTTTGGATTTCAACCCGAAGGAGGACCTTGGGGACTTTGGGGATTAGGAGGGGCAGTTAGGAGAGAGCTGCCAGGAGCGTTAGAAAGTAATTCGCCTCCGTGCAGAGCTCCAGAGGTCGATTCAGAAGAGTGTGTCTCTGCCTTAATGTTGGAGGGGAGGGAGTGGAGGAGATTAAATAAACTATGAAATAAGAGTGTGAGAGGCAGGGGGAGGGGGAAAGCCCTCCAAGCACTGATCTGCGTGTTCTCCCCAACCCAGGACCGAGCGGGCGCTCCCGGATTCGGAACTGGCGGAATATGCGCGCTTCATCCGCAAAGCACTGGGCCGGACGCGCGGCCGAGAGCTAGTGCCCTCGCTGGCAGAGATTTCCGCGCTGAGCCGACGGCAAGAGCTGTGGTGTACCGTGCACTGTCCAGGGGCTGGTGCCTGCCCCGTGGCCATAGACTCCCACACCACGGCGGCGGAGGTAAGGCCAGAGAAAGACCCCTGAAACGTTACCCCTGTCCTCGCAGCTTCCCGTACCCGGTTCCCCTGGTGCACGGACCCGAGGTTCACCCGGGCCTGAGATTCGTCATTTGGGTGAAGGGTGTTTGTGGCAGGACTAGGAGACCTGAAAGATCCCTCTGGTTGGATCAGCCTCTCCGTAAGTCCTGACTCTCCCTGCACCGCCCTTTCCCCTCCAGGTTGCTCGAGAGCTGGTGGGGCGGCTGGGCTTGGCTCGAAGCCGCAACGCTTTCGCGCTGTACGAGCAGCGAGGGGTCCAGGAGCGAGCCCTGGCTGGGGGGACTCTCGTGGCCGACGTGCTCACCAGGTTTGAGAAGTAAATGTCCATCCCCAGCCGTGCTCTCCACTAGCCCGTCTTCCTCAGCCGCGGTCAGCCCCTAAACGAACATTTATGAGAGCTTGCCACTTGCCCTGAGCAGTGACGTTTGCTGGTTACGAGACGGACTCCCGCCCACCAGTGATTTGCGGTCGAGCTTCCAGCCTCATCCCCGCGGTCCACTGAGCCCTGGCCCCGCCCCCAACATCTGGCCCCTTTCCGCCCCAGCCCTGGGGGATGGGGGCTGCCCCTGAGTCACTTAGCGCTTGGTTCTCGACTGCAGATTGGCGGCGGAGGAAGCTGAGCTGGAGGACTCGCCCGACTCCTGTTGGAGACTGTGCCTGCGTCTTCACGGACCTCTGCACCCCGAGGGGCTGTCCCCAGACGGTCACGAGCTGCCTTTCCTCTTTGAGCAGGTGAGGATCTCTATCTCGCGTTCACGCCCCACACCCAAAAGACTCCAGAGCCTGAATTCCCTTGCTGGGCCATGGTATTTCAGGGTTGTGGCAACCCCGTGGGGGGCTTTACTCGAAACCAGACTGAAGATGCCTCGCCCCGAGGTGTTTTCACGGCCGTACAGCCGCCGCTGCCTCGTTGACTCCCGGTGCCTCTCCCGCAGGCTCACGCTCTGCTGCTGCGCGGCCGTCCTCCCCCGCCCGACGACACGCTGCGCGCCCTGGCGGCGCTGCGCCTGCAAAGCCTGCACCGAGACTTCTCCCCGCGGACGCCCCTGCCGCGCCTGGACCGCTTGCTGCCACCTCCCGCCCCGCCGCGTGAAGACCCTCCCCACCTGATCTCCAGGCCTCCCGCATCCGCCGCCCTGCTGGCCAGGGCAATCTGGAGCTCCAGCCTAGCCAAGAGGCCGGAGGAGCGGGTCCAGCGCGGCGGGGCGGGCAGCACGGCGGGAAGCGTGGACCGAGAGGGAGGAGGTGGCGCCGGCATGGCGGCTGCTGTGCTGGGCGGCTGGAAGCGGCTACGGGGCATGGGCCGAGCTGAGGCCATGGCTGCCTACCTGACTCTGGCGGCGCAGTGTCCAGGGTTCGGCGCTGCTCGGTATGAAGTACTGGAGCTGAGCACGGTGAGGGGGAAAAGGGCGAAGGGGACTCTGGTGGCCCAAGCCCTACACCTTTGTCCCAGAGCCAGAGGACCCCACTCAGGGAGTCAATTCATTCCCTACACGCACCACAGCTGCCCATCTCAGACCCCAGGGGTCACCGGCCCTTGGGTTCTCCCGGCTCTGGAGCCTTAGCACCCCCTCCACACATGCGCTGTGGATCATCAGGGGGACTGGGAAACGTCCTGCTCTCAGCCCTCTCCTCCCGCCTAAAATGATGCTGCGGGGTCCCCCTTTGCACCCTGACTCTGCCTGTTTGTCCCCAGGAGGCTGGTGGGGGTGCTCCACAGAAGCTATTCCTGGGCCTGGGAGCCAAGGCGATGTCCCTCTCCCGACCCGGTGAGACGGAGCCCATCCACAGTGTCAGCTATGGTCATGTGGCCGCCTGCCAGCTAATGGGCCCCCACACCCTGGCACTGAGGGTGGGAGAGAGCGAGCTCCTCCTGCAGAGTCCCCAGGTGAGTGGGAAGAGGAGTGTGGAAAGAGGAAGGAAGGGAAAGGGATGAGGATGTTAAGAAACCTTTATTAAGCACTGAGCACGGCCCAGGTACAGCTAGCTCTAGGCACTGGTGATGGGACAGTGATGACAGACAAGTTTGAGGAGTTTAATGCTACGAAGGGAAGTGTAGTGTGACAGGAGGTGGCCGCAGCATTAGGTGGGATGGTCTGGAAAGTACATGCAAAGAAGGTGATATTTAAACTAGCTGTGGGCAGCTCTGGGGGAACAGCATGCCAGGTAGAGGGAATTGCAAATGCAAGGGCCCTGAGATGAGAATAAACTTCTGCTTACTGGAGAAGCACAAATAAGGAAGTGTGACCCGCACATCGTAAGTGAGGGAATGATGTTGAGAAAGAAAAAGTTGTAGGGGCAGCTCAGGTCAGGCCTTGGTAGGGAGCCTGGGTGGAGGGCGAGACAGGAGAGCCCCGGGCCCCTGGCTCATCCTGACCTCCGCCCTCCCTTAGGTGGAAGAGATCATGCAGCTGGTGAATGCTTACTTGGCTCACCCCTCCCCTGAGAGGCCGGGCAGCAGCGCTGCTCCTCCCTGCCAAGACCTGCCAGACACCTCCTCTCCCAGCCAGCTCCTGGGCCTGGACGAGCCCCAGGGACAGTCTGGCTGTTTGGGGCAGCTGCAGAAATGAGCCTGCCAAGAGGTCACGACCTCCCTCCCGTCTCCGGCCTGGACCTGGACTCCTCTGAGATTGGAGGGAACCATGGACCCTTTTAGCCCTGCAGGGACAGGGCACACCCCATACCCAAGGGCTGCAATGGGTGCAGACAATTTTCTAGTTTGTTTCTTAATTTATTTGTAGAAGGGAAGCAAAAAAAAAAAAAAAAATTCTTATTTACACAAACCCTTCCTGTGGGAGCGTTGTCAGTGGGACAAGCTGGAACCCCATAGGTCAGAGCTCCACCTCCGGGACGCCCACACTCTGGGTTGTCACCGGGGCTGAAGGGAGTCTGGACACCACAGGGCACCACCCTCCTCGCCTGTCTGGATTTAACCTCCTCCTGGCCAATGTGCTGCCTCTGGGTGGTGGGTGGGGTAGAAGAGAGGGCAGCTGTGGAGGCTGGCAATTACTTACCCTCTCTTCCCCACTGAGTGGAAGAGAGGTGGCCTCCTGGTATCCCTGAGGCCGGAGGCCAATGAGTCATCAGGACTAGCACTACCCAGTTCCTACTCTGGTGTCTAGCTTGTAGGGCCCATCTTTGGTGTGCCTGCCTACTGCTTTGGGCCTGGAATGGAGAGAAGCCTGGGGCAGGATTAGACCCAGAAACTTCTCTGGCATGGATAAAGAGCTTGTCAGGATCGGCTCAGCCCTGCTCCTGGGTTCTGTTCCTGCTTTATCAGGTTGGATTGAACGGGGTTGAATTCCTGAAGATCTGTACCCTCAGGCACTGGGATTCCAGAGCCCCAGCTTTCCTGACCTGGTCAGAATGCTGATCCTTCAGTAGTCCTCAAACCTTGCCTGTGAGTATGGGAGGCTGGGGCCATATTGATCTACCCTGGGGTAGGGACTTAGGCACGGAGGATATAGCAGACCTCAGTAATCAGTCCTCTGTAGCCTTGACAGCAGAGCTACCTCCAGGAAAACAGCCTCGTTGTAGGCAAAGGGATGTCAACGGGAACAGTGGACACAGAGACCTGGACTAAGTGGCCATCCTACCACCACATGCCTGGGTCCTGGGAAGGAACTTGAAGGGCCCTTCATCATCCCCAGAGTCACAGACCAAGCCCTGATTATATTCACAACCAAGCTTTATTATCTTATTAGAGGTAAACAGGCACATCAAGGGTTAGGACATGGAAGGGAGGGGGCATGGGTAGCTCCTGGGCTGGAGATGCACCTAAAAGAGTTGCTGGTGAGGGGAGTTCCGGTCAGAGGAACCAACTGGCATGATGGGGACAATGCTCATGGTCCAAGGGGAGTAGTGGGAGGAAGTCACTGCTCCTGGGTGCCCCAGGAGATGTAGTCTGGCCGTGTGGCTGCGTGGTACTCATCGATGAGCTCCTGCACAACCTCCCTGGACCTGTCCAGTTCATCAAAGTTCTCCTTGAAGATGTCCTCCTTGCGGAATTGCTCCAGGAAGGCCTCCCGCTTCCGCAGCTTGTCATACTGCTGGCAGGAACTTTCAAAGAGCTGAAAGAGAAACGTCCATGGTGGGAGCCAGTGAAGGACAGGGGGCATTGGAACAGACTCGGGGAGAATGATGAAGGGGCAAATGGAACAGAGCGGCCAGAGAAGACCAGGAGACTAGTCTCACCGAGGAGATGCTGGTGTGGTTGGCCATCATGAGCCCGCTGACCCGGTGGGCAGAGGGCAGGTAGGGAGACTTCCTCGACAGGGCCACCTGGATGCTGGCTGGGCCCCAGGGGATGAAGTTGGCCAACTTCCGTTCCCGGATCCTCTGCAGGCTCTTGTGGACCTGGGGACAGCACAGGGGTGGTGGTGGTCGCC
>PVKU01009349.1:0-62876 GCA_004027475.1 Anoura caudifer
TACCTGTGGCCATCTAGCTGCTGCCTGTGTGCCTGGAGTCTGTTAGCCAGCACCTGCACACCTAGGATCTGCCAGCTGCTGCTGCCTGTGCACCCAGTTCTGCCAATCCCCACTTTTTCCTGCTGTGACTCCACCCCTCTTACCAGTCTGGATGAATCGTTGTTGGACTTCCATACAGTTTAATTTTCTATAAGTTCTGGTTGCTTTCTTGTTTCTAAATCTTTGTTGTCCTTAATTTTGGTTGTGCAAGGAGGCACAGTGTGTCCACTTATGCCTCCATCTTGGCTGGAATTCCTTAATTTATTGATTTTTAGAAAGAGAGGAGAGAGAGAGAGAGAGAGAGAGAGAGAGAGAGAGAGAGAGAGAGAGAGAGAGAGAGAAAGAAAGAAAGAAATTGATTTGTTGTTCCACTTATTTATGTATCCATTGGTTGATTCTTGTATGTACCCTGACCAGGAAATGAACCTCCAACCTTAGTGCATTGGAATTATGCTTTAACCAACTAAACTACCTGGCCAAGCCCTGAAGAGAAGCCTTACAACCAAGGATTTACAGAAGAAGCCACATTGAGACAGGTAGGAAGGGCAGAGATATGAAAAGTGTTGGCTCTGCTCGTATGGGCAGAGGCTGAGGTTCTGGAGAGATATTTGAACAGCAGAGGGTACCCCTGAATAGTGTGGGGTCTAAACTCCAAGCTGGGTTCTCCATTCCAGATCATTAGAGCTTGGAAGAGGTGTGCACATAACATCTGGCTGTGAAAATTAGGTTTTTTTTTTGTCCTTCAGGGAGAGATGGGAGTCTGCCAGAGACACAGGCACCCTCTTAAGGGCACCCTCTTAAAGGGCCAACACAAAAATTTCATTCACAGCCACTCAACCTGGGCTCAGGTAGAGGGAGTGTAGAGTTAACTAGAGTCACATGAGGAAAGTCTGGGTTTGTGGCTCTGGAGAGAGACCTGAAGGATAAGCCATCAGGATCTCTGTGTTGAGTCATTCTTCAACACCGAAGATGCCATCTTTCTTGGGTAAAACCCTCTCCTCTGTGTAGCATCAGTCTGGGGGAAAGCAATAGCCCCACTGTCTGGACTGCCTCTCATTTCACTCTGTGGAGCTTACACCCTGCTAAGGACTACAGTGAAAGGCTTTGTCAGTGACTGAGCCTAACAAGCGGCCAGTAGGTGAAGGCAGGTGGAGGTGGATCTCAATGTGCCATGGACTTTTGCTGACCTGACCTTAGGTTAGTGCTGGTAAATCCAGCCTTAGTGGACAACTTGGTCCTTTCCATGCACACCCAGGCCCAGCAGAGTTAGCCACAAACTTCAGATCACTTGTAACTCTGCAACAGTTGCCGAGGACCAGTCATAAACAGCAACTGACATTGGGCTGCACAAGAGTCCCTCCTAAGAGGTCCAGAATCAACACACCCAGTGGCCAGCTCCATACAACATCTAAACAAGATTCAATAAGCTTCACGAGCAGCATATCCAAAGGAAGATTTTGACAAACACTGCTGAGGCAAATTTTGCTTTGTGTGATCAGCACCTACACAGCGACTTGCATGCCATGGTCTGGGATGAGCTTCACAGTCAGCCAGCGTGAGGGTAGAACCCATGTATGAATGGGCCAATAACAATCAAGACTCAATTACAACAGGAGGGTATGCATAACCCACAGAAAGGACATTCCTGAGCACCCAGTTTAGGTGATCAAGGAGACTGCACCACTGGACCCCATAGGACACCTGCTACAAAAAGCCACTCCATGAAGACTGGGAGTCACAAAAGATCTATCTAATACATAAAAACAAACACAAAAAAGCAGCTAAAATGGGGGGGATAAAGAAACAGGCCCCAAATGAAAGAACAGGAGACACTGCAGAAAGCCAAATGAAATGGAGGCAAGCAATTTATCAGGTATACAATTCAAAGAAATGGTTATAAGGGTGCTCAACAGCACAAAAAAGGACACAGAAATTATTACAAAGGACCAATCAGGAATGAAGACTACAATATCTAAAATGAAGAATACACTGGAAGGAATAAACAGTAGGTTGAATGAAACAGAGGATAGAATCAGTGATTTGGAAGGCAGGTAGCAGGAGACATCCAATCAGAACAACATAAAGAAAAAAGAATTTTTTTAAAATGAAGATAGTTTAAGGGATCTTTGGGACAACATGAAGCATAACAACATTGGCATTATAGGGGTACCAGAAAGAAAAAGAGAGAGCAGGGAACAGAGAACCCATTTGGAGAAATAATGACCAAAAATTTTCCTCATTTGGTGAAGAAAAAAGACATACAAATCCAGGAAATGCAGAAAGTCCCAAAAAAGGTGAACCCAAGGAGGACCATACTAAGACACATCAATTAAAATGGCAAAGATTAAATACAAAGAGAGAATATTAAGAACTGCAAGAGAAAGTTAGTTAACTTCAAGGGAGCTCCCATAAGACTGTCAGCTGATTTCTCAACAGAAACATTTCAGGCCAGAAGATATAGGAGTGAAATATTCAAAGTGATAAATATCAAGGACCTACAACCAAGATTTCTCTACCCAAAAAAGCTACCATTTAAACTTGAAGAGGAAATAAAGAGCTCGGACAAGAAAAAGCTAAATGAGTTTGTTACCACCAAACCAGAAATGTTAAAGGGCCTACAGAAAAAGAAGGAAGAAGGAAGAAGAAGGATAAGGAAAAGGAGAAACAACAGAGGAACACAATTAAAAGAATAAAATAGCAATAAATACATACCTATCAATAATCACTTTAAATGTAAATGCCTTAAATGCTCCAATCAAAAGACATAGGGTAGCTAAATGGATAAGAAAACAAGATTCATGTATATGCTGTTTACAAGAGACTCACCTCAGAACAAAAGGTACACACAGAATAAAAGTAAAGGAATGGAAAAAGATATTTCATGCAAATGGAAATGAAAAGAAAAAAGCTGGGATAGCAATATATATATCATACAAAATAGACTTTAAAAGAAAGCCTATAGTAAGAGACAAAGAAGGACACTACATAATGATAAAGAGAGCAATCTAATAAGAGTATATAACCCTTGTAAATATTGGTGCACCCAACATACAAGCACATAAATATATAAAACAAATCTTGATGGACATAAAGGGAGAGCTTGACAGGAATGCAGTCATAGTAAAGGATTTTTAATATCCTATGACATCAATGGATAGATCTTCCATATAGAAAGTCAACAAGAAAACAAGGACCTTAAATGACCCACCAGGTCAGATGTATTTAATTGATATCTTCATAACATTTCACCCCAAAGCAGCAGGATACACATTCTTTTGAAGTGCATATGAAACATCTTTTAGGATAGGCCACATGTTAGGACACAACACAAGTCTCAGTAAATTTAAGAAGATTGAAATCGTATCAAGCATCTTCTCTGACCACAATGGTGTGAAACCAGAAATCCATCACAAGAAAAAAAATGGAAAAACACACAAACACATGGAGGCTAAATAACATGTTACTAAACAATAAGTGGGTTAACAATGACATCAAGGAAGAAATCAAACAACACCTTGAAACAAATGAAAAGAGAATACAACAACCCACACAGTGAAAGCAGTCCTAAGAGGGAAATTTATAGCATTACAGTCCTATCTCAAGAAACAAGAAAAATCTCAAATAAACAATTTAATTTTACACTTAAGGGAATTGGAAAAAACAAACACCCTGGCTGCTATAGTTCAGTGGATTGAGTGTGCTACGAACCAAAGGGTCACTGCTTCAATTCCCAGTCAGGGTACATGCCTGGGTTGCAGGCCAGGTTCCCAGTTGGGGGTGTGCCAGAGGCAACCACACACTGATGTTTCTCTTCCTCTCCTTCTACTTCCCCCTCTCTAAAAATAAATAAATAAATAATTTAGAAACAAACAAAAAAAGACCAAAGTAAGTAGAAGGAAGGAAATAATAAATATTAGAGCAGAAATTAATGAAATAGAGTCTTAAAAAATACAAAAGATCAATGAAACCAAGAGCTGTTTCTTTGAAAAGATAAACAAGATTGACAAATGTTTAATCAGAAAAGAGAGAGGACCCAAATAAATAAAATCAGAAATGAAAGAGAAGAAGTAACTGCTGACACCAAAGAAATACAAAGAATTGTAAGAAAATATTACAAAAACTATATACCAAAAACTGGACAATCTGAACAAAATGGGTAAATTCCTAGAAACATACACTCTTCCAAAACTGAATCAGGAAGGATTAGAAAATCTGAATAAACAGAATACTAGTGAAATAGAAGCAGCAATCCCCAAACTCCCAAAATAAACAAAATCTGAATAAACAGAGTATTAGTGAAATAGAAGCAGCAATCCCCAAACTCCCAAAACAAACAAAAGTGGTCTGGACCAGGTGGCTTCAGGTGAATTTTACCAAACATTCTGAGAACCAATACCTATCCTTATCAAACTATTCCAAAAAATTCAAGAGGAGGGAAAACTCCCAAGGTCATTTTATGAGGCCAGTATTATTCTAATTCCAAAAGTAGATAAAGATACTACAAAGAAAAGAAATTATAGGCCAATATCCCTGATGAATGTAGATACTAAAATCCTAAACAAAATATTAGCAAACCAGTACCAACAATACATTAAAAAGATCATACACTGTTATCAAGTGGGATTTATTCCAGGGATGCAAAGTTGTTACAATATCTGCAAATCAATAAATGTGATATACAAATATACACATAAACAAAATGAAAGATAAAAACTACATAATCATATCAATAGATGCAGAAAAAGTATTTGATAGAATCCAGCACCCTTTTATGATAAAAACTCTCCATGAAGTGAGAATAGAGGGAACATATCTTAATGTAATAAAGGCCATGTATGACAACCCCACAGACATTATACTCAAATGGGCAAAAACTACAATCATTTCCCTTAGGATCAGGAAAAAGACAGGGATGTTGACTTTCACCTCTCTTATTCAACATAGTACTGGAAGTCCTAGTCACAGCAATTGGACAAGAAGAAGAAATAAAATGGCCATTATTTGCAGATGATAAATGAATTCAGTAAAGTAGCAGTATACAAAATAAGTACCTAGAAATCAGATGCATTTTTATACACCAATAATGAACTATCAGAAAGGTGAACTAAGAAAGCAATCCCATTCATAATTGCTTAAAAAATACCTAGGAATAAATTTTACCAGGGTTGTAGAAGACCTGTACTTGGAAAATTATCAGACACTGAGGAAAGAAATTGAAGAAGGAAGTAAGCGGAAGCATTATAGGAGACATTTCTGCATGGTGTGGGCCCAGCTCCCACTCAGAGATGCACAGGACCCACATCCACAGATGGGTTCCTGTGGGGAATCAGGCCTGCATTGTATCTAGGCCTCTTTGAGGCTTGCTTTTGCTAAAACTCCCTTGCCCTGAATTGAGGCAGCAAGTGCTTACTGTAACTTCCTAAAATCCATGCTAAAACTCCCCAGTATGGACTGTAACCAGTTCAACCACTTTTCCCTTTGCATTTGCAAATATCCTTCTTCTGTGATGTGATTAGCAGCAGTATCTCCTTTGTTTTCTGTAAAATGTAGCCACCTAAAGCAAACCTGTGCGTAGTAAATGAGGACCATCATGTAATGTGCCCAGAAAAGAAATAAAGGCCTGTTACAGCAATGGCCAAGGCTTTTTCTCCTCTTAAGAGAAAAGCCATGCTGTCCCTTTTCCTCCACAGGACTCGGTAGTCCGTGTGAATTTCTCATGCCTCATCCACAATGTGGCGGAGCCCACGAGCCAGGGTCCACATCAAAGCATATACCATGTACATCAATAGGAAGAATTACCATCATTAAAATGTCCATACTACCCAAAGCAATCTACAGATGCAACACAATTCTGTATTTTTCACAGAACTGGAAGATATATCCCCAAAATTTAAGTGGAACCGTAAAGGACCCCAAATAGCTACAGCAATCTTGAGGAAAAAAAGGAAAGTTGGAGGAATCATGCTACCTGATATCAAACTATACTACAAGGCCATAATAATCAAAACAGCATGGTACTGGCCTGAAAACAGATATGTAGATCAATGGAACAAAGTAGAGAGCCCCAAAATAAACCCACACTTTTATAGTCAATTAATATTTGGCGAATGAGGCAAAAACATACAATTGGGATAAAGATAGTCTATTCAACAGATGGTATTGGGAATATTGGGCAGATACTTGCAAAGAAATGAAACTAGACTACCTTCTTTCACCATACAGAAGAATAAACTCAAAATAGATTAAAGACTTAAATGTTAGACTTGGAATCACAGAAATTCTAGAAGAAAATATAGGCAGTAAAATCTCAAACATTCCTCATAGCAATATTTTTTTTTCTGACATATCTCTTCAGGCAAGGGAAACAAATGAAAAACTAAACAAATGGGACTGCATCAAACTAAAAAGATTTTGCACAGCAAAGGAAACCATCAACAAAATGAAAAGACAACCCACTGAATAGGGGAATATATTTGACAATGATACATCTGATAAGGGGTTAATATCCAAAATTTATAAAGAAGTTGCAACACTCAACACCAAAAAAACAAACAGTCCAATTAAAAAATGGGGAAAAGACGCAAATAGACATTTCTCCAAAGAGGACATACAGATGACCAATAGATGTACATAAACATGTTCAGCATCACTAATCATCAGAGAAATGCAAATTAAAACCACAATGATATATCACCTTACGCCTGTTATAAAGGTTAACATCAATAAATCAACAAACAGAAAGTGTTTGTGAGGATGTGGAGAAAAGGGATCCTTCATGCACTGTTGGTGGGAATGCAGACTGGTGCAGCCCCTGTGGAAAGCAGTATGGAGATACCTCAAAAGATTAAAAATGGAACTGCCTGATGACCCAGCAATTCCACTCCTGGGAATATATCTGAAAAACCTGAAAGATGAATTCAAAAGAATATATGCACTCCTATGTTCATTACAGTATTATGCACAACAGCCAAGATTTGGAAGCAACCCAAGCATTCATCAGTAAATGAGTGGATAAAAACTGAGGTATATTTGCACAATGGAGTACTACTTAGCTGTAAAAAAAGAAGAAAATCTTACCTTTTGTGACAGCATGGATGGACCGGGAGAACATTATGCTAAGTGAAATAAGCCAGTCAGAGAAGACAAGTACCATATAATTTCACTCAAATGTGGAACCTAATGAGCAAAATGAACTAAGAGAAAAATAGAGACAGTCTCATAGAGAGCAGACTGACAGCTGTCAGGAGTGAGGGGCTGGGTGGAGGAAGTAGAGAGACTGAACAAAAACAACAAAAAGAAAAAACTCATGAACACAGACAACAATGTGTTGACTGTAGGGTGGGGTGGTGGGAGGTAGAGGATGGTATGGGGGGATAAATGGTGACGGATGGAGACCTGGGGTGGTGAACACATAATACAGTGTAAAGATGATGTGTTATGGAATTGAACACCTGAAACCTGTATTATTTTGTTAATCAGTGTCACCCCAATAAATTCAATGAAAAGGAAAAATATAAGTAGATAATAAATAAAAACCAGGGAGTCCTTTAAATTTCAGTTGACCAATCATGAAAATTTTATTCTAAGAATTAGGTTTAGGCAATCTTCATGGATAAAAGAAAGATATTGGGAATACTACTGGGAACAAGAATTTAAAAATTATTCTATTTTTTTTAACTTATGCATTGTTTATTTCTGAAATTTTCCATTTATATTCAGGACCAAAGTTGACCATGGGTAACTGAAACCATGAAAAGCAAAATTGTGATTAAGGTGGGGACTACTGTACATACTATAATTAAATTCACATGTAAATATATTACAGATAATAATTGTTGGAGGAAGAAATAACAAATAAGGAATAGGAAACTCTAAAATGAACCCTGTGGTGTTATTCTATTATTAATAATATCTGATTGATACCTTAATAGTCATTTATTATTTATTAAGATTTGTATTAATTACATTTAATTTTAACGATGTTTAGTAACAAGAAACTGGGTAACTAGTAACTAAAGTCTTGAATGGACTGGACCCAAAACAAATAATAAAAGGTAAAAAACAAACCAACACAAAAGATACAATGATGCAAAATGTCAAATTCTGTCTCTTCTAATGCAGGAAATAAATTGAATTGCCTTTTTTTTAACGTAACACTGGGTATTTTCCTCATTTTTGGAAAGTACAGAGGCTCTAATCTTCACTTTAGGTCAAATGTGCTCATTTTCTTCCCCTGGTAAATGTTTGCTGTGAACTTTTAGGCACAAATCACTGAGGTAGGTGCCATGCAAGCAGAGAAGGGATCAACCTCACTCTTGCCTTTGAAAAGCTAATCCTCTTGGTGGGAGGACTGATACATGCTCTAATACTTCATGCCACTGGACTGTGAGTTTTGACCAAGATGTCAGCGTCTTAAGTCATCTTTGTCTAGTACATGTCTAACAAAATGCCTAGAATATCTGTGTGCAACAAATGTTTCATAACTGACTGAATGACTACTCATTAGCTCCTCTTTTTCTTATAAATACCAATTCTCTTTATATGGCACTAACCAAATCACTGAACAAACACCATTCAGGGGAAAAACATACTGTTTTGCATGTCAGGCTACATCCTCCTGATCTTCTATACTCTTAACTTTTTCTCATTGTCTTCAAATAGGAAAGGCACCATAACGAATGATTCAGATTCTTTTTAGTTAGATTTTGATATTTTTAGTTATTAACATGAAAAATTGGCAACCTTAATTCAACAAACCAGGATTGGCTAGATAAAATACAGTACTTACATGAAGTAGAATTCTATGCAGCTATTACAAATCCTGTTATAGAAACGTATTTGTGAGCACAGAAACCATCCATGATATAACTTGAAGTAAAAAACAACAACAACAACAAAAACTAGGCTAAAACATAGGCCCTAAAACAGCTTTAGTATCATTTGGGTGGACCTGCAGCTGGGTTCACTGGACCTGACACCAGGAACTGCTGACTCTGACTTGTACTTTTCATGTATTTATTGTTTTTCCTGCCCTATAATGTACCTATGCTGCTTCTATCCTTAGTTTTGGGATGAGATTGTTGATAAAATAGATGAGGCCTTAAATCCAGAGTATTACATTTAAGTGAAGACTTTGAGTGAATGTATCCAGGCTGGCCGTGGTGCTTATAGGCTGAGCCAGGAAGCACCATCTGAGCAAATAGATTTTTTCCCAATCATTTTATAGTACTGATCTCACACTTAGGAGTTTATCACTTGAACCAGATCATTTATGTTAACATGTATAAACTGATGTATGCAAAATTAACTCTAAGATACAAGTGTGAGAGAGCATAGGAAGACAATATGGAAAATAGATGGTCTACGACTCCAGAGTTCAAGCCCTGCCTCTGCCACTTAATAGCCATGTGACCCAATGGAGGATACTTGCTCATTTAACCTTGCTATTTGTATAAATAACAATAGGAATTGTAAATAGCCACCTGGTCTAATGTCTGTGCTGATTCTCATGTAGGAAAATGCTTTGTAAAGTACAGAACTTTGTGTCTAAGGTGTTACTGTAATCAGATGATGACAAGGAACATCTGGATGTTGGGAGTTGGGTTTTAATTCTTGCTCCAGTTGTAGAATAACAGGAGACAATCACTTAAGCTCCTCAAGCTTGTTGACTTGTGGTAAAACACAGAATTTGTCTAGGTGCTTTCTAAAGACACTTCCAACATGAAAGTTCTGTTATGTTAGAAAATAACCTATATGTTTCACTCTTGTTTTTAGTTTTTCTCATATAAGGAAAGACTGAGTCTTGAATTTGACTTTATGAATTGTATGTGACAGAGAGTTTGTCTGTGTGGGAGTGGGTGTTAGGGAGCATGAGGGAGAAGGAGAGGAGGTTAGGGGAGAGGGTAGGAGAAATTGGAAAGGGAAAGTGATAATACAACAGGACCATAGATTGGAAAAATGGATCATTCAGAATTGAAGACCCCTGATCACATGTTCTGAGAAGCCAGGAACTCCACATATAGAGTGGATATTGATGCCTTGACAAGCCCTGCTCTGGCTGTGGGTGAATCCCTCAGACTTACTTCTCCCTACTCTCAGCTCTACCAAGAGCTTTTTCTGCCATGCCAAGGCTTGATTTTGGTGTGGTCTTTGCTTTTTCAATTTATTTTTTGGAGAACAAAATGACTTTTATCTATTTTAGATACAGTGGCTTTGATGAGTGAAGAATCTGTTGGGAATAATTACAGACAAATCCATGTTGAACTATGGACAATTTTCTACTGAAATAGATTTCTTTCTCCTGTTCCCAATTAAAATTCTGTCTTCTGGGATTTAGCTTCAAAGTTTGTATTTTCTCCTTGTGGATGCCAGAGACATCGTGTTATGATTAGTATCTGGACAGTAAAAGATCTGATTGCATCTAGCTGGGTCCTCATAGGCAATGGACAATGGGACATCAGAGACAGCACTATTTGGTTAGAAAGTTCAGATAAACCAGTGCATTCAGGCAAATACCAAAAAAAAATCTAATCAGCATTTAGTTTTTGGCCTGAATTATTCTGGATGGTTAACTGAGTACTTTATTTCATCCTGCCTTTCTAGTCACATGTCTGAGAAAGAAAGTGAAGTGCCAAACTTAAATTCACAAAACATGTCACTGTATAAGGGCCTTTTCAAGTTTTACAATGGAAAGAGCTGGAAATCCTGAAAGAATAGCTTCCAAGATCCCAGAATGTAAGGGCTAAAAAGGACTCCTACTTTACAAAAAAGATTTGGAGGTGCAGAGGGGTTGAATGACTTACTTAAAGCCCTCAACTCACTCAAGTTGGGGCCAGCAAGAGTCATGACCCCTAGCCCATTCATTTTTTTTTTTTTCTACCACATCACAAGGCCTGTTGAGTTAAAAAGAATTTTGAACTTGAAACATAACAGGTCAGAAGTAATGTTACAGAGAGACACCATCAGGTATACTTGACTGGCATCAAAACAAGACTTTGTTGTGAAGTATGAAGAAATAAATGCAAAAAGAGATAATCTAAAAGATATCTGTTTCCAGTGAATGCAGCCCTTTAAGAACAGACTAGATATAACTTCCCTTTAAAGGGGCATCTGTTGAATAGACTGCAAAATTGAGTGGCTAAGAGCATGAACTCCAGAGTCAAACCAATGGGATTTGGGTTTTGATCCCTTGTCATCCTACCTTTGGATGAGTTACATGATCTGTCAAGTCTCAGTGTCTACATCTATAAAATGAGGAGAATCATAAATGGTTTGAGGATAAAATGAAATTAAATACATGTAAAGTGCTAAGCACAGTGCCTGATATGTTACACATGCCTAATAGATATTCACTATCATTACAATTCTAGTTATTGATTTACATGATGACCAAATTCTTTCATTAATTTCACAAATATTTTTGAGCTTCTCTGTGCCAGACAGAGGATAAAAGATGGCACTGTTTATCTTTAAAAATAAAAACAGCTCACTACAAGGCAGTGAAAGGACTAAGTTGCAGTCCCAAGGTGGCGTCCTTGGCTTGTTCTGCAGGGGGTGGTTTAATGATATCTTTCCTGAAAAAGATGAGATCTGAATAAATAGCAGTTAGCTAGTTAAAGGTGATGGGAAGGGAAGGAATAAGGGGAGTGGAGTAGAAAAGGCTGGGGGTGAAAAACAAAAGTGAAAGATGGTAGGCTGGGGTAGGTACTGAGCCTGCCTGATTTTTTTATGGTGCTTTTGATAATGTATTTTGAAAAATTACAGTTTCAATGAATTATGTTTAATAGTTTTAGTAAATGTACAGATTAAAGCAGTTGCCAGGTAAGTGATGAGTTCCTAATTTTTCAATTGACCTTATGGTTCAAGAGTAAGCCATGGAGAAGTGCAATTTGGTTTAAGTACCAAAGGTACACAAAGAAAAAAAGAGTGTTCACCAGAGACCAGAGAGAGAGAGAGAGAGAGAGAAGTGAGGAGGGGGTTGGGGAGAAAGGAAGGAAGGAGGAAGGGAAGGAAAGGAGGAAGGGGAAAAAGAAAAGAGAAAAGAAAAGCTATTCTTTAGAAGTGGGAGTTTGTCATGGAAACTGTGTTCCTTTTCTGCATTATTTGTTTCAAATATTTTCAATATTTAAGATTCAGTTCATTTTAGTTTTGTGATGAACTTTACATAGTTGGTACTCAATTTCTTATTAATGTTCTCAATAATGGGAATGTGACTACTTTATAGGTTTCTAATTCTCAGGGGCTATATTTCAAAATATTCTGCTGAAAATCCTGCTCAACAAGGATTGAATTTGATGCCTGTTTTTACCATTCAGAGTTATTAAGGCAGCATTCTGAGACCTGACTAACTTTCAGGTATGCTCAAATGCCTTCAGTCTTCAGGGAATGTATCTCACCAGAAATAACTAAGCAGGTTTTATTACTAATGGCTTTCTTTCAGATAATGTCAAGACTGTGTTGAATCTCCCTAAAATTTAGAGATTTAGGAATATTTAGAATCTAAATGATTCTCCAAACTTGGGAACTTCCACATGGCAAAAGGGGGAGGATTCTGCATATGGACAGAGCACACAATGAACTTAAATCTTTTGGAACACTATCACCTCTGCAGAGGCTTCTGGACTCCCAGGGAAACTGTCTCCCTCTTCTCTTCACTCAGAAGTACTGCTTGTAGTATGCAGAGACGGTTGGGGAGCTATCTGTCTCCACACAGGAAATTCAAATCCCCGGGGTGCTCTAGTAGCTGTCCTCAGCGGCTGTCTCACACAAAATGGATCATCAAGAAAAATGTGTTAGTGTGTTGAATAAATGAGTGACTTCTGACAATGAGTAATTATTATCTGAGTAAACTTACTCTGTTAGATTTGTCTAGCAATCTTTGTCTTATCTCTAGCGTGATCCATGATCAGTGAATAAAATAATAACATCATTTGAGGTTGTGCTTAGGCACATTGTTTGTCTGATAACCAAGATTTCATCCTCTTGAACTATAGCCAAATATTTAATTAACATCATCATACATCATCTCACTCCTTTCTCCAAGTGAAATGATGCTTCGAAATTTCCTCAACCCAAAAACCAACTGCATGCAGGTACTTTTCACTGATTTTGTTTCTTTGGCATGTAGTGGCTCCAGCTGTGAAGATTTATATTGCTAAGTTTGCTCCAACTTTGCCATCTGATCAACAAGGCAGGACATATGTCAGGACAAGGGTCATGAAGGTGGCAGAGGGATTTGATGTCTGGTCAAGCAACTCACCTGAGAGTGCCTGGGGTGTCATGAAATTTTGGGTTGCATCTCTAAGCAGATTGGTGTAGGAGCAAATAAGAGCTGACTGTCAAGTGGGTCATAAAACCAGGCAGGTCTAGGCTCTTAGTGCTGAAAAGGAATCACAAAGTCCATCCAAGCACAGATGTCCTCTACAATGTCCCTGACTGGTGTCTGTGATAAGTAGTAGGCTAACAGCCAGCAAGAAAAGCCCAGAGACTGAGCACTGAGGTTGACCCTGTAAAGGGTAAGCAGCTGCTCAGAAATTGGAGCCTCCAGGCAGAGACCTTGATTTTGAAGCAAAGCACCCCCAAAGGGATGCTTCTTAAAATTTTCCCCTGGAGCTGAAACTAAGCTTAGAGTTTGATCTGCCCTGGGGCTTCAGGAATCAGGGAAATTGTATCCCCTGAATAAATGTGGGTGGGAAAGAACAGACCTGGTTGTTCTGAATAATTATGGGGCTCACACCCGCTAAGCCTGAGGTACGAGGACTTTGTGGGAGAGACCAACACCACCAATATTTATAAACAATCAGGGACTCCAAATTACATGAACAAAAGTATGCAATGGAGAGAAGATAATTGAATTAGCCATCAACTAGACACATACAGTTCAACTGATTACAAAGATGAGGGTCTTTTAAAAGCATCTGGAAGACTGCTAATCAAGAATAGCTGGCACTCCTGGCTGGTGTAGCTCAGTGGATTTAGCACCAGCCTGTGAACCAAAGGGTTGTTTGTTCAATTTCCAGTCAGGGCCCATGACTGTGTTGCGGGCCAGGCCCCCAGTGAAGGGTGAGCAAGAGGAAGCTGCACATTGATGGTTTTTTTCCCCTCTTTCTCTTTCTCCTTGCCTTCTCCCTCTCTACAAATAAATAAATAAAATAAAATAATAAAAAATAGCTGGCACTTATTAAGAGCTCGCTATGTTGTAAACACTTTACATATATCATGTAATTTAATCCTCACATCAGTTCTATAAGGGACACATTATTGCCCCGATTTTACACCTGAAGAATGTAAAATTTAGAGAGGTTAAGCAGCTTGCCCAATGCCACTCAGTGGATCAACAGCATAACTGGGATTCAGAGTCAGGTGTTTATGACTCCAATGCTCAAACTCTGACCCCTGCATAGTGATGCTGAGCAGCTCCTTCCCAGATGGGCCACCAACTTTTGATGCATGTGCACTTCATTGTTTTATACAGGTATTTTTTTATACTTGTTGCCTCAGGATGCAACACATTACAAGTCCTCCTTCCACCCCCAAGGTAATTTTATTTCAAAAGATCCTTTCCCTTCTCCTGACCATTAGCCTTAGCTAGGGTCTTCTAAATCTACTCCAAAGACTTGTCTAAAATTTGAGTTTCAGAGAGAAATTCCTAAAGTCTTGGACACTTTTCCCTTAGAAAACCTCTGGGCTTCTCACACAAATGAGAGCACTTCCTCCTGGAAGGATATGCCCTAAGAGGCATGGGAGAGCTATCTTGGCTCAGCCACAGAAAATACACTGCCCTTCCCTCAGGCAGCAGTTGCTTACCTGATTTCTTACATTTCAGAATGAGTTAATGACTGCTAAATAATTCTGCCCATGAGAAGGGAATATTGTGTCGGGAAGCTGATGGTCTCCTCCTGCAGACCAAGAGGTCCCTGGCATCATTTCATTTATTTATTTTTTATGTATTTCCTCTGGTACTATTTTCTTTTTTTAATTATATTTTATTGATTATGCTATTACAGTTACCCTGATTTTTCTCCCTTTGCCCCCCTCAACCCAGTACCCCCCACTCTCTCAGGCCATCCCCACACCATTGTTCATGTCCATAGCTCAAGCATGTAAGTTCTTTGGCTACTCCATTTCCTATACTGTACTTCACATCCTCAGGCTATTCTGTAACTACCTATTTGTACTTCTTTTTTAAAAATATATTTTATTGATTATGCTATTGCCGTTGTCCCATTTCTCTCCCTTTATTCCCCCCATCCTGCACACCCCCTCTCACCCACATTCCCCCTTTATTTAGTTCATGTCCCTGGGTTGTACATATAAGTTCTTTGGCTTCTACATTTCCTATACTATTCTTAACCTCCCCCTGTCTATTTTCTGCCTACCATCTATGCTACTTATTCTCTGAAACTTTTACCCCTCGCTCCTCCTCCCACTTCCCCGTTGATAACCCTCCATGTGATCTCCATTTCTGTGATTCTGTTCTTGTTTTTTTATATAGGTATTTTATTCAAATAGCAACTTTGTTGAAAGATAGCCAACAGCATATCAAGACTCTAGTAGTTGTACCAGAATCATTTGGAATGTACCACCCCAAAATTCATATTTATAAGTGCTCAACAAACACACAAAACACTTCTGCGTGCTGTGTACAACCAAAGAAATCAAGTCACTATAAGGCACTATAGTGCATAACCCATAAATTATTGCCAAAGAGGATTTCAGCTAGCTGAATCTCCATTCTTTTTTCTAAGGAGGTAAGGAAATAAGATTATTTACACATTCTTGAAATAGTCTTGCTTGGTATGTTTTCTTAAGAACCAGTGCAATTTCATTTTATTGAGGTTATAAAATATTGTTGAAGTGGCTGAAAAAATATTTCAAATGATTTTAGCACAAATTTTACTAATTTATAAAAATATGAATAAGGAAAGAAAGAGGAAGAACAGATTGTTTTGTGCTCAAAAAATCAGAAAAATTTCCAGACTTAAAAATATTTCAGTGAGAAAATCTGTCTCTGTCTCTCTCTATCTCTCTCTCACACACACACACACACACATGCATACAGAGATGGATTCTTTTAAACATTCTCACATTTTTGGATATGAGTTAAAGTTGGAAATAATGCACATTTAATTAGGGAAAATTGCATGACTATCCTTTAGTAATCATATAGTTTTATAGCTAACAGAACTAAAATTGCAATCAAGGCTAAAGATAAAAGCCAACAGAGTTTAAATTTTATTTTTAGAAGAAACTCAGTGCATATATAAAGACCAATACAGTACGCCTAATGGGCACCAAATTTTTCCGTATCACTCGTTGGAAAGAGAAAATCAGAGTATTTGAGATCAAGTATCACACAGATCTCAACCACTTTTGAGAACATATGAGGGAAAATAGTCAAACTCATCCATTCTGGCAATTCACACCAACCACCTGAAATTTTCCAGTTCCCATCATTTCCCCTGCTCAGTAAGGAAACTGGAGCAGTGCTCTCTATGGACACTGCACCTGCTTGAACAAACCCCCAAGTGAGTCCTACTGTTCAGACAATGTGGACAGGTGTAAAAGCAGACACTCCAAGGTCAGATAGCCATGAATTTGAGCTGTGGTTCTGACCTTAATCACCTGTGGGTCCTTGAACAAGCTACTTAATTTCCAGAGCCTCAGTTTTCTCATCTATGGGAATAATAGTAATACCAATACTCTCAAAGTAGTCAGCAGATTGTTTGCTTAATTATGTGATCAACTAATGCTAGTTAGTTATCCTTATTATTCCTAGAAGGTAAGAGCCTAGAATAGTGTGTGTTTGTATTTTCCACACTTAGCAGAGTGTTTTGTCTGTAGAAGTGACGGAGTATAGGTTAACTGAATGAATTCTGGCAGCTTTCTGTAGCTTGCTGGTGGACACAGTTTGGGCTGGATCTGAGTTTGAAGGAATGGGTTTGGTAAAGCCCAGTTTCACTCACTGACCTATGTTATCAATGGGTTGGGATTTGCTTTTTCCATAGAAGATGACTCATTTCTTTTTTTTTTTTAATTTGAATTTGCTTTGTAGTTGCTCAACACTTCTCTGACTCATCATTACTAAATCATGGGTTCTCCATCAGGACTTACACATGGTATTTTTCTAACATTTAATTGCTTCTCCCTTTCCCCAAGTGATAAGATCCTTGAGGGCAGAACCCACTCTATCTTGTCATTATTATGTACTTAATTCCTAATAGATGTTGCATGAATCTTTGCTGAATGAATGAAATAAATGAATGGCAAATTTTAGTGGGTCCTGAGTTACTTGAACCAAACTTTTCGTTTGCTTAGATTTTATGCTATTTATGGGTTCTTGATCTCTAACATGAACATGAAAATTTGGGGCAACCAAGCCAGCGAGAAATTAAAATGAAATTTCTAACTTCCAAAATACTTCAGTTGCCATCACATTAGCTAAGGCTTCCAATGACTAGATTTTAAAGTCTTTAAAACAAGAGATTTCCAGCCAAGATGGAGGCATAGGTAGATGCACTTTACCTCTTCAAACAACCAAAAGAAGGACAACAACAAATTTAAAAACCAAAAATAATCAGAACTGCCAGAAAATTGAACTGTATAAAAGTCCCACACCAAGGAGTTAAAGAAGAAACATTCATTCAGACTGGTAGGAGGGGCAGAAACAGGCAGCCAGGGTGGAGAGGACAAGCTGCAAGGTAGCAACTGGAGGACAGGGTGGGTGAAGCAGTGGCTGGAAGTCCCACATTTGCATGCAGATAAACTGGAAGGAACAACTGGGGAATGAGACAGACCACGCAACCCAGGGTTCCAGTGTGGGGGAAATAAAGCATCAAAACCTCTGGCTGTAAAAACCTTTGGAAATTGCAGTGGTGGGACAAACTCCCAGCCTTACAGGAGAGTATGCTGGAGAGACCCATGGGGTCCTAGAATGTACACAGACCCACTCATCTGGGAATCAGCACCAGAAGGGCCCAATATGCTTGTGGATAGCAGAGGAAGTGACTGAAAGCTGGCCAAGAGCTGAGCAAGCGGCATTGTTACCTCTCAGACGCCTCCCCCACATACAGCATTATAACAGAGCAAAGTGGGTTGCCCTGACCTGGCCAATACCTAAGCCTCTGCTTCTTACTACACAAGAAGTGCACCAAAAAAAAAAAAAAAATATGGCCCAAATGAAAGAACAAATCAAAGCTCCAAAAATAGAATGAAGTGATGAAGAGATAGCCAACCTATCAGATGCAGAGTTCAAAACACTGATAATCAGGATGCTCACAGAAATGGTTGAGTATGGTTGCAAAATAGAGGAAGAAGTGAAGGCTATGCAATGTGAAATAAAGAAAAATATACAAGAACCAAGAGTGAAGGGAAGGAAACTGGGACTCTAATCAATGACTTGGAGCGGAAGGAAGAAAGAAACATTTAACCAGAACAGCATGAAGAAACAAGAGTTCAAAAAAATGAGGAGAGGCAGAGGGACCCCCAGGATAACTTTAAATATTCCAACATCTGAATCATAGGGGTGCCAGAAGGAGAAGAGGAAGAGGAAGAGATTGAAAACTTATTTGAAAACATAATGAAAAAAACTTCCCCAATCTGGTGAAGGAAATAGATTTCCAAGAAATCTAGGAAGTTCAAAGAGTCCTAAAGAAGTAGGACCCAAGGAAGCACACACCAAGGCACATCATAATTACATTAGCCGAGATTAAAGATAAGGAGAGAATCTTGAAAGCAGCAAGAGAAAAGGAGAGAGTTACCTACAAAGGAGTGCCCATTAGACTATCAGCTGATTTCTCAAAAGAAAACTTGCAGGCAAGAAGCGGCTGGAAAGAAGTATTCAAAGTCATGAAAGGCAAAGACCTACATCCAAGATTACTCTATCCAGCAAAGCGATCATTTAGAATGGAAGGACATTTGATAAAGTCCTGCCCAGATAAGGTAAAGTTAAAGGAGTTTATCATCACCAAACCCTTATTATAGGAAATGTTAAAGGGAATTATCTAAGAAAAAGAAGATCAAAAATATGAACAGTAAAATGACAACAAACTCACAGCTGTCAACAATTGAACCTAAAACAAAAACAAAAACAAACTAAGCAAACAACTACAATAGGAACAGAAACACAGAAATGGAGATCACATGGAGGGTTATTAGCAGGAAGGGGGTGGGGGGAATTTGCGGGGGGAAGGTACAGGGAATAAGAAGCATAAATGGTAAGTAGAAAATAGACATAGGGAGGTTAAGAATAGAATAGAAAATGGAGAAGCCAAGTAACTTATATGTAGACCGATGGACATGAATTAAACAGGGGTAATGCTGGTGGGAGGGGGGCTGTAGCACAGAGGGGAAAAAAGGGGAGAAAAAATAGGACAACTGTAATAGCATAGTTAATAAAATAACTTTAAAAAATTAAAATACTAAATAAAATAGCAGGAAACAAAATTTGCAAAAAAATGTAAAATAATAAAAATAACATAAAATCCAAAAAAGAGCAAATAAAAGATTCCCATTGGAATAAAACTATAATCAGGTAGTGTAAATAAAAATATAAATATCACATTACAGTACTACAAGTAATTGTGTACAATATATATTTGGAGTAAGGTACTTTTAACCTGACAGTCTTCTTTTACCTTTCATTTTTTGTCTGTTTTAGATAGCAACAAAACAAAACAAAAGCCCAGAATAAACTAGAAAGATTAATGAAAGTAACCATCAATTATATTTTCAGGTCTGAAACACTTAAGGATTTACTGATGTTATTTATAATAATCATTTATGTGTGAATTATAGTTAAAATATACATTCAAGGCATAACAAAGGCAGAATGATGAGCCTGAAAGAATTCTTAGAGGTCATTCAATCTAACCTTTATTTATCAATGAGAAAACAGAGTATGTAGTGGAAAAAAAGATTTACCTGCATTTAATCTAATCAATTTAACAAGCATTTGTTGGGTGCATACTAAGTATCAGATTTGGTGTTAGACGTTGAAAAATAAAATGTTACTTGCTCTTGAGGATGTTATGGGCTAGTCTGAAAAACAAATGTACACAAACAATTGCCACTTAGAGGCAAGAACATACACTCCACCATGGGACCAGAGTAAAGGTGTAAATATGCAATTCTATTCCAGGGAAGTTAAGAATGTACACAGACAACAAATAAGGTCACCTCTCTGAATAAGAATTCATTCCAGATGAAATTAAGTGAATAGGATAATCTTTTTTAAAAAAATGTTTAAACTAAGTAAATATCTTAGGATGCGCACAAAGATAAATAAAGGAATCATAGGCATAATTACAGTATGAACTATTATAACAAAAAACAGAAAGAAATGAAAATAGGTAAATATGAAAAAGAAAACTAGAAATCTTGAAACTAAACAATGTATCCATTAAAATTTATAAAATTCATTAGAAGAGGCAATCTCTAGATGGAAACAGTAAACTAAAGACAGTAGTGAGGGATTCACCCAGAATCTAATGCAGAGAGACAGAAATATAAATAATATGAAGAAACCCTTAGAGATATGCAGATAGAGAGACTCCAGTGTACATCAAGGATACATTCCAAAAGAACAGGATTGATGAGAATTGAGAGAAAGCAATATTCAAAGAGGTAAATGGCTGAGAATTTTCTAGAAGAGAAGCAAGATATGTGTTGTTACATTGAAAGTACACTGCTGGTACCAAGCAGGTAAATACAAATAATTTTGTACCTAAACACATTATAATAGAAATCACAGGATTTCAAGGATAAAAAGAAAATCTGAAGAACCTGTCAGAAAATACAGAGCAAAGGCCAAGAAACAGCAATTAGACTGATATCAAACTTCTTTTCAGCAGATAGCTAGCTAGCTAGACAGATAGATGATAGTCAGAAACTAAATTGTTAAGAGATAACACTTGGCAACTTAAAATCCTATACCTTGATAAGTGGAGAAAGCAAATATGTGGCCTTTTTGCTTCTGTAGCAGGAATAAGCCTTTGCCTCCTCCCTTCAACACTCATGTGGTGGAAAATAACCTAAATATAATAGGAAACACGTAAAGATAGTAGATGCTAGACATCCACCCCTTCCTCCCACCAAATAACAAATATCTACCACAACCCTTAACTCCATCAATGACAAAAAGCACGAAAATTACAGATGAGTTAGTATTCAACTCGCAAGATTGGAAAAACACCAGAGTTAAACCAAAGAAAGGAAAAGAAGAAAATAACAAAGGTAAGAGCAGAAACAGAATATAGAAAGAAAACAAAATATATAGATGAGCAACACCAAAGCTGTTTCCTCTGAAACAGAAAAACTTCTAGCAGAAAGAAGGTACAAATAATACCAGGAACAAGAAGAGACATAAATACAGAGATGAGATTTGTTTAAATCATAAGAAATAACTATGGACTTCATTCCAGTAAATTTGAAATTCTACATGAAAGGGAAAGGTTTTGAAATGTTAGTTAAGCAACTAGATATTTGTGTCTTCAGCTCAGAAAACTCCAGGCAGGAAACCTAGGTAATCAGAAACAAACAGTTGTTAAAGTTTTGGAAGCAGAGCTGATGGCAGAATCCTTAGGTGCATCATTATTCTGAAGCAAGGCAGTTAAGTGGGAGGAGTCTCAATGAAGACCAAGGGTAAAGAGTGATGGAGTTAGTGGGAGAATCAGAGAGAAGTGATGACACCTATGGGAGGGAGGAGAGCGGTTCAAGAAGTTGGGGGTCAACAGAAGAGAAGTTACATGAATCAAGGAAGGAGTGCAGAGTACCCATTGGATGTGGCGATTTGAAGGGCCTGAATGACCTTTGTTATAGCAGGGCCAGCGCCACCGTGTGGCAGCAGACATGTAGCAGATGTTTAAAGAGGAAACAGGTCCTAGACTTTGCCAAGTGCAGAGGACATCAGGAGCTTGGCTCTGATGAAGAGTATAGGAAGCAAAAAAGGAATCTGTAGGAAGAGAGGAGAGAGAGTCAGTCATAACAGATGCGGTTGGGGTGTGAGAGCAGGGAGAGCTGGGTTTTGAGAACAGGTGGTTGGGGAGTCCTGAATGGCAGATAAGATAACCTTGTCATATAACAATAGGGGGGAGTAGGGAGGCCAGGTGCTGAGAGAGATAACTTGTATCAGGAATAGGAACTTGTAAGGCATTCCTGCCAGATAACCTCTGTTTTTCTGTAGAGGAGGAAATAAGGTCATTTGCTGATGGTAAGAAGGCGGGTGTCAAGCAGGGTCCTTGAGAAAAAAAAAAGGTCAGAAATAGTTGCCAGAAAAAAATGGGAAAATGGGCTGCCCAGAGCATATGCAAGGACATGGAGGGACTTGTTAGGCCCCAGCAGAACTAGCTATGATCTGTGCTGGGGCCAGGACCCTGGGTTCTCACTGTGGGCATTTTCCTTACAGCACATTAAAATCTAGGACCCTAGTATTTTGTAAAGATATTTAAAGATTTCATTAGCCATACTTACTCTATAGAAGAGATTAAATAGAATTTACTTATAAAATCCATTCTCAAGTTTTTCATTCAGCCAAACTGCAGTTATTGGAAAATAATATTCAAAGATGTGCTTGTTTTGAATACATTCAATAGGAATCTTTAAAAAAAATAAATTTATTTTATTATTTTTATCCTCACCCAAGAACATTTTTTTTCATTGCTTTTAGAGAGAGAAGCATTGATTGGTTGTCTCTTGTATGGGCCCCAATAGGGGATCAAACCCCCAACCTAGGTATGTGCCCTGAAGGGGATTAAACCCATAACCTTGGAGCATTGGGATGATGCTCCAACCCACTAAGCCAACTGGCCAGGGCCATTTAATAGAAATCTTAATGGAACCAAATTCTTTTTTTTATTTTTATTGTTGTTCAAGTACAATTGTCTCCATTTTCCCACCACCACTTCCCCCCCACCCAACCCACTCCCACCTTGAATCCTTCCCCCCTTTGGCTTTGTCCACGGGTCCTTTATACATGTTCCTTGATGACCCTTCTCCTTCTTTTCCCCATGATCCTCCTCCTTCTTCCCTCCTCCCCTCTGGTTACTGTCAGTCTGTTCTTTATTTCAATGTCTCTGCTTATATTTTGCTTGCTTGTTTGTTTTGTTGATTAGGTTCCACTTATAGATGAGATCATATGGTATTTGTCTTCCACTGCCTGGCTTATTTCACTTAGCATAATGCTCTCCAGTTCCATCCATGCTGATGCAAAGAGTATAAGCTCCTTCTTTCTCTCTGCTGCGTAGTATTCCATTGTGTAAATGTACCATAGTTTTTTGATCCACTCATTTGCTGATGGGCACTTAGGTTGCTTCCAGTGCTTGGCTATTGTAAATAATGCTGCTATGAGCATTGGGGTGCATAGGTTATTTTGGTTTGGTGTTTCAGGGCTCTTAGGATATAATCCCAGCAGTGGAATTGCTGGATCAAAAGAGAGTTCCATTTTAAGTTTTTTGAGGATATTCCATACTGTTTTCCACAGTGGCTGCACCAGTCTGCATTCCCACCAACAGTGTACTAAGGTGGAACCATATTCTTGATTTTCAGACTTCAAAAAGTTGTGGAACTCTTCTGTGCTTTAGCTTCTGTTATATGGAATACTAAATATTTTAATTGTGTGTGATTGGAAATCCACAACTTTTAAAATTTATAGGGCAGATCAACTTAATGGGCTATGTGAGAATTCACAACAGCATAGAAGTAATGTATAATGAACCCCTTTAAAATTGAGCAAAAAGTTTATGAAAAGAAAAGATCTTATTTAATAAGTTATTTGCAGTTCTGATGCTCTTTATTTTTAAGTAAATCTTGGGATATTGATGTACACTATTTGCATGTGCTTAGAAACCACATTTAAGGTAAAGAAATTTAAGCTCAAGAATAATGTATTGTCTCAATGGAAGATATAAATAACTGAAGTGGAAAGAATTATGAGATCTTAACCTTAAATAAAAATGCAGTGTAAGTTATTTACAGGAGTCAAAAACTCCAGTGAAAATGGCTAGTTATTTATAAGAAGTAAGGAGTAAAATAAAATTCTGCCAGGCTTGGAAGACTACAATGTCAACAGTTATCACGTAGGAATAAAACTGCACTGTGAAACCTCACCAATCTTGATACACTTCTTTGGAATTTGTAACAATTTTGACAAAAGCTTAACTGAAGTTTACTTTTTCACCATTATTAATCAAATTATAGTATAAGCAATATTCATAAAGTTAATGTTTAAATTACTTTAGAGAACAAAATTATGTTCAAGAACCATACTTAGTAACAATGTATATGTGCATTATAAACACTTTAATCTATCCTTAAGGTAGTTAGTTCTCTTTAGGCTCTCTATTTTTGTTCTTCTTTATTTAAAAAAAATGAAACTATCTTTTTAAGTTAATTTTACTACTCTTCCTTACCCAGGCAAATGGTCATTTCATATAAAGTAATTGAAAAAATTATTCTACCTATGTTCATTTTGGTCTGCTATTTTACTTTAAAAAGCAAAATATAAGATAACAAATTAATTAACAATGAGAAAATTAGTGCAATTTACTGAGCTTTTCCTAAGTGCCATGTAATGTGTAAGGTATTTTAAACTATTATCTCTAATCTCTCAAAATATTGCAAGATAGATATTTTTGTCCTCATTCTTCAGATGAAGAAATTGATACCCAAAGTTTAGTGATTTTTCTGAAGCCTCAAGTGTCTTCTGAATCTGATAAAGAAGATAATGTGTATCAAGGGCTACACATAGGGCCTAGAACATAGAAAACAATAAATGTCAGCTGTGGCTATTGTTATTGCTGTAAAGAAGAGGCTCATTTTAAGGGTAGGTGAGAATTTATTAACAGATAAAACAGCCCTTCTATCTTTTGGATCTGTTTCAACTGCATTTGAATATTTGTTCACTTATTCATTTAACAAACATTTACTGAATGTTTGCTATGTACCAGGAATATCAGCATGAAACATGGATAGTGATGTACGTCAGAAGTAGCCCAATATTTTAAAAAGTGATCAGCCACAAATATATATATATGAATTTCCAACTCTCATAGTGATCAGCTATAAATGCACATATGCAAATATATTTACAGTATACAAAAATATATATTGTAGCTGATCACTGTGAACGTTGGAAATTCAGACATATTTTGGATAGAGATATACATGTATGAGGGTGGACCAAAAAAACGCCTGGAATTTATTTATGAAAATTGTGTATTTATTCTTTCATATTTAAACTTCAGTCACTTTCAAAGTACTCTCCATTTGATAAAACACACCTATAAAGACATTTTTTCCTCTGCTTGGAAGTTTTGAACACATTAATTTTGATACTTTTCAGTGCTCCTGCTGTTTTTTGTTTCACTTCTTCCACATCATCAAAATGTTTCCTTTGAGGACTTTTTTCATTTGGGGAAACAAAAAAGAAGTTGCTTGGGGTGAGATTGGGTGAATAGGGAGGGTGGGGCATGGGGGTCATGCCATTTTTGGTCAAAAACTGCTGAACACTCAGTGTGGTATGGGCAGGTGTGCTCATAAATCACCCATCATGAAATGGGCAAATGTGAAGAGTCTTCAAAAAAATTCACTGAAGTCTCTCACAGCCTCTCACAACACCAGCTGGTACATTGTACAGATGGGTTCCTGGAACACTCACCTAGTAGGGGAAGCCTGTACTACAAGCGGCCCACCCTCCCGAAGATAATTCCAGTTTTCATGGGTCCCACCTTTTGTGTGTGTGTGTGTATCCAAATATGTATGAATTTCCAATATTCACATTTTTATGTATTTATTCTATACTCAAATAGTATTTATATGTATTCCATGTTAGAGCTTTTGAGCTGAAAAAGATCTTGGAAATGATGCAGTCTAAAAATCCTTTCATTTTACAGCTAGAATACTCAAGTCTAGAGATGTTAGAGGCCTGCCCTAAATTAAACAGGTACCTAATACAAAATCAAATTCTCTGGATCACCAGACCACAGCTTTGCTCACATCAACACATTTTATTTCTGTCAGAACAAATGAATAGAAAAAAAAACAAACAAAAAACAAATGAAAGATGAGACCTAAGTAAATTCCTCTCATCCATGTTACTGCAAAAGGCACATACTGAGAGCAAAAATAAATTCTAAAACCTTTTTTTAATGTAGGTCAATAGTTTAAAATGTCCAGGTGTAATACATCTGAAGACTAATAGGAAAACAATCATTGACATTTTGGAGTTGGAACAGAACAGCTGGTCATCTTCCCAGGTCATGATGAGAAAAATTTCAGCTTACCTGTCAACCTACCCATCTCTCCAAGCTAAGAGAGACCCAGAGGCCACATTTCCATTTTTCTTGGTTCTTGCCTTTACACTGAATTTAAGAAGAGGCTCCAGGAACGGTCCTGAAGCTGGCGGCCTTGGAGTGGGTCAGGAGGAAGCACAGTTTGGCACCCAAAATATGCCTTTGGAGATATTATTTTAAGCTAGTTAGTTTTTAAAAATTTTAGAGAGAGAAAGTTGTGTGTGTGTGTGTGTGTGTGTGTGTGTATGAGAGAGAAAGAGAGAAAGATCAATTTGTTGTTCCACTTATTTATGAATTCATTGGTAAACTCTAATACATACCCTGACTAGGGATAGAACCAGCAACCTTGGTGTTTCGGGTTGGTGCCCCAAGCAACTGATCTACCTGCCAGGGCAAAACTGGTCATTTTTAAGAAAAGAAAGGCTTTCCCTGGCTAGCGTGACTCAGTGGATTGAGTGCTGACCTGTGAACCAAAAGGTTGCCAGCTTGATTCCTGGTCAGGGCACATGCCTGGTTTGTAGGTCAGGTCCCCAGTTGGTGGTGTGGGAAAGGCAACTGATGCATGTTTCTCTCCCTCTCTTTCTCCCTTCTTTCCCTTCTCTCTAAAAATAAATAAATTTAAAAAGATTTCGTTAAAAAGTAAAGAAAGATTCAATATACAGATCTAGTATCAGAAATATACACTTGAAAGGTATATAATACTATTAACCAGTGTTGCCCCAATAAATTTAATTAAAAATTTTAAAAAGAAAAGCCTTTGACCTTCCCCATAACTGCCTAAAAGGAACTTAGATAGAGGACCTGCTCATGGACGGGAGCTGTCATCATAGGTAACTATAGTGTAATACGAAGCAGTGTGTGATAGGGAGGAACCTAGCAAGGCCCATTTAATCTGTGTCCCTTTGTTAAAGACTGCCCAGAAAACATTAATTTACCAAACATTTGCTCTTCTATCTCCATGTGACTTGCCTTCCTGCCCTTTGAAGTTCCAAACAACAACTCTCTCCCCCTTCTACTTAGCTCAAAGAGACAAATAAAGCCTTAACTGCCCAATTTGTCTCAGCTACCAGACTCCTGGATGGAGAACTATCTGACTCATTCTGCGGGTTGCTTTTTCACTCTGTTGGTAGCTGTTTATGGACAAAAGTTTTTAATTTTGATGCAATGCAATGTATCTATTTTTTCTTTTGTTGACTTTGTTTTTGGTGTCATATTTTGGGGTGGTAAACAATGCTCCCCTTCAGGATCAGGATTGAGGGAAAAGGAGGAGGCAAAGGCCATTGGGCTTTTTCATCAGTCAGAGGGCAATACTAGCATAGGGTTGGGGTAAGGGTTAAACTAGATGGATATCATCTCCAGGGTTATAAAAGTAATGTGAATGCAGGATATGGCTCCTGCTGCTGGAGGAAGGGAGGCTTGAGTATGACCTTGAGGCCTTGTAGCCTATTTCCACTGAGGAGCTCAAGGCACCTTCACAGTTTTGACTCAGTCCTTGCCAATCACACCATTCTCCTCTTCTTTGCCTTTGACTTCTCTCCTGCAGTCCCAGCTCAATCCTCAATTCTTCCCACAGCTAACCAGAGAAATCTTCACTTCTCCAAGGAGGACATACAGAGGGCCCATAGACATATGAAAAAACGTTCAGCATCACTAGCATCACTAGTACCACAATGAGATACCACTTCACATTTGTCGGAATGGCCAACATAAACAAATCAACAAACAAGTGTTGGATAAGATGCAGAGAAAAGGCAACCCTAGTGCACTGTTGGTGGGAATGTGGACTGGTGAAGCCACAGTGGAAAACAGTATGGAATTTCCTCAGAAAACTAAAAATGGAACTGCCTTTTGACCCAGCAATTCCACTGCTGGGATTATACCCTAAGAGCCCCAAAACACCAATCCAAAATACCCTATGCACCCCAATGCTCATAGCAGCATTATTTACAATAGCCAAGTTCTGGAAGCAACCTAAGTGCTCATCAGCAAATGAGTGGATCAAAAAACTATGGTACATTTACACAATGGAATATTATGCAGCAGAGAAAGAAGGAACTTTGCATTAGCATGGATGGAACTGGAGAGCATTATGCTAAGTGAAATAAGCCAGGCAGTGGAAGACAAATACCATATGATCTCACCTTTAACTGGAACATAATCAGCAAAAGAAAAAAGAAAACAAAATATAACCAGAGACATTGAAATTAAGAACAATCTAATGATAGCCAGAGGGGAGAGGGGAGAGGACAGGGGGGAGGAGGGTTTTTAGGAACTACTATAAAAGACACATGGACAACACCAAGGGGGAGGGTGGAAGCAAGGGAGGGAGGTGGGTTTGGCTTGGGTGGGGGGCAGGGGTGGGGAGAAAATGCAGACAACTGTAATTGAACAACTGATGATCTGCATGTAACCACATCCTTCAGCCCTTGTATACTCCAGAGTAGGGCTCAATCCACTCTGTGCTGAAGGCAGTGGGGCTAAAGGGAGGAGCCAATTTTCCAGAAGTACTTCTCAGAATTGTTCTCTAAAGAGATGCTGAGTCTGCCTTCTCATCAGCAGGTCTGTGAGAATCTAGTTCATTGTAACTACCACGATAAGGTTAGGTTTTTGTGGGTGGGTTTCAGCCTGACAATTTTACTGTTAGAAAAAAAATTTTGTGTAAAATACCCATAACATAACATTAATCATCCTAATCACTCCAAGTGTGTGGTTCAGCAGCATTAAGTACAACCACATTATTGAATAACCATCTTCACCATCCATCTCCAGAACTCTCTTCATCTTGCAAACCAGAAACTCCTCATTCTCACCTCCCCTCAGCTGCTGGCAACCACCACTGTACCTTCTGTTTGATTACTCTAGGTAACTCACATAAGTGAAATAATACAATATTGGCTCTTTTGTGATTGGCTTATTTCACTGAGCATACTGCCTCAAAATTCATTCATGTTGTAGCATGTGTCAGAATTTCCTTCCTTTTTAAGACTAAATAATATTTCATTTTTAGTATATATAATATTTTGTTTATCCAAACATCCATTGATGGACACTTCACTTGTTTTCACCTTTGAGCTATTGTGATGTACAAATATCTATTCAAGTCCCTGTTTTGATTATTTTGGACATATATCCAGAAGCACATGTTGCTGGATCATATGGTAGTCCCCTGTTTAATTTTTTGAGAAACCATCATACTGTTTTCCACAGTGGCTGCACTTTGGAAAGTGCATTTCTACACTTATCATTTTATACTTCTACCAGCAATGCACAAAGCTTCCAATTTTTCCACATCCTCACCAGTACTTGTTATTTTCTGTGGTTTTTAATTTTTTTATTTTTTATAATAGCCATCCTAGTGGATGTGAAGTGGTATCTCATTGTAGTTTTGATTTGCATTTCTCTAATTACTGATGTTGAGTACTTACTTTCCATATGTTTATTAGCCATTTATGTATCTTCTTTTGAGAAACATCCATTTGAGTCTTTGCCCATTTTTGGGTTGGGTTGTTTGTGGTTTTTTTGTTAAGTTGTAGGAGTTATTTATATATTCTAGATGTTAACCCCTTATCAGATACATGGTTTGCAAACATTTTCTGTAGGTTTCTATTTGCAAACCCCATTCTGTGGGTTGCCTTTTCACTCTGTTGATAGTGTCTGTTCATGCACAAAAATTCTGATTAAATCCAATGTATCTATTTTTTCTTTTATTGTCTGTGTTTTTTGATGTCATATCTATAATTTAGGTTTGTTCTTTTTTCAAAGATTTTATTTATTTTTTTAGAGGGGAAGGAAAGGAGAAAGAGAGGGAGAGAAATATCAATATGTACTTGCCTCTTACATGCCTCCAACTGGGGACATGGCCTGAAACCCAGGCATGAGCCCTGACTGGGAATTGAACTGGTCACACTTTGGTTCATAGGCTTGCGCTCAATCCACTGAGCTACACCAGCCAGGGCTATAATTTAGGTTTTATAAAAATAATTTTTAAAATTCAATTACTGGAGCCAAAGTTCTCTCCATTTTTCAGTTGGAGAAACTATTACTCAAAGAAACTGATGGATTTACTCTATCCCTGGTTAGTAAGCTCTGGGCTCATAATCCATATCCTGGGCTCCCTTCAGGGATCCTGCAAGACAAGATTAGTATCTTGGTGAGAGCTGGAGCAGGTTTCCAGATCAACTTTGAGGGACCCTTTGGTGTCATCAACTACTAAAATGAAAAAAAAGTGCCAGTTTTTGTATTTTTCTTTACTAGTCATGTATGAGTTCCTCTCTAATGTTTAAAAAAGAGAGCTTCTAGAAGGGACAGTCGTGAAATGTTTTAGAATGTATTCATTTCTGGGCAGTAGAATGAATCAGTGGGTTGGTTACACCGCATCACCAGTCCTCAGGAAAGAAAATCTGTCCAACTGTAGCCACTGGGCAGTCAGAATTGTACTGCTTTTGGTGTGCTAGTAAGTTATGCGATACTCTTTCATTTCGGTGTTATTGAAGAAAGTTCCTTTGCATCTCTGCCTCCTCACAGCTCCACTCACAACTTAGTTTAAGTTTTGAAGCAATAAAGCAATGGGCCTGTATAGAAGGTTTCTAAATGGAAAGATAACATAGTGGGGCAACATGATGGGCCACAATGAAAGGAATTTACTATGAAGCCACTCTACCTTTCGTAGTAAAACGGGGTCGACAAGACCGAGCGGTGGGTGTAGAGTGACTTTTCCAACCAAGGGGAGTGTGGTGCGTTTTTTGGTCCCTGCCTCTGCCTCTCTCCTGAAAGGCCCAAGAATTGTAATTCTGCTCCAAGTTCTACAGGGACTGTGTTTAATGGTGACTTCGGATTTAGCGACAGGTCTCCCCAGGTGGCAGTGAGCACGCTCCATTGCCGCCCTGTATCCTTTGAGCGTCAACGAGCACAGTCGGAAACTTGGAATCCCGAGGACTTTTCCCCTCAGTTTAACCCTCCATGCCCCAGAGCCATTTGGGAAAGGGATAACTATACCTTGCCACCCCCGCAACCCTGCTACTCCCCAGCTCTTTCGCTCCACACTCTAGGTAGATTGTGATGTAGAAAGAAGCTCAGAAGCAGCACCTTTCACGCATACCGAGAAAGAACACTTAATCACCCCCGAAGGCTTCGTTCTGCTGCTAGTCCAAAGGGTAAAAGCACCTGGGAGAGTGAAAGCAAGACGCAGGACGAGAAAGTGACAGGGCAAGGGAGAACGCAGGCCGGAGGGCGGGGCAGGCGCGGGAGGGCCGGAGGGGGGCGCGGGCGCAGGGCCGGCGCGCCCCCGGAGGGCCAGGGGGAGGGGCGCTGGCGGGCGCGGCGCCTCCCGCCTGGGGTGAGCGGCGCGCGCGTCAGCCCCGCGGCACAGATCACCAAGCAGGGAGCGTGGGTCGGCGGCGGCAGCGGCGGTGAGCGAGGGCTGGAGCGCTGAGGACCGACGCGGCGTGGCTGCCATGGGTGCGCAGTGACCGCTGCTCATCGCGAACTTCCTTAGCGGCTCGGGGCTCGCTGGTGGTGCGTCTCCTCCGTCACCATGAAAGGTAGGGAGGGGGCAGCAGCGGCGGGCCGAGCGGGGTTCGGGGTATGCAGGAGGGAGTGAAGGTGCGTCCCTGAGCGAACTTTTTTGGGATGGGGAGCCGGGTAAGAGCGGGCGCCGGGTTAGTGCGAGCACGCTTTGGGCACTTCGGCCTCCGGGGTTGGGCACGGCAGGACACCCAGAAGTTGGGGTTCGGAAGTGTGCAAGTATTCCCCTTCCCATCGTGTCTCTGCGAAACAGTTTGAAGCCCTAAGTCGTTGTTTATGGATTCCAGTTTCCAACTTTTTAATTGAAAAAAGATGCCGAGGAGAATAGAGGTGTCATCATTCCCTCAAGTCTGCTTTCCTCTCTGCGGCGCTTCGCACTCTCCCCGGTGTTGCAGTTTCTCCATCCTAGAAGTCGATGTGAGGTCGGCCCGGTGTTTTCTCCTGGACTTGGGGATGTTCTTGGTGCGCCCTCCCTACATCTGGCAATGATTAGGTGCCCGCGGAGTTCAGCTGGCTCGGGAAGTGCGTTTGGCATCTTTCTCCATCAGACCCACTGACTGGAAAATAACTGCCCTCGGTTCCTCGTCTCTTCCATGTGCCCGCCTGTGGAGTTGGTGTGCCCACGTGTGTTCAGGGGTGACATAAACCATCCCATTAATCGTCCCCTGGGCGGTGTCCCCTGCAGGCCGGTTTAGGGAAGTGTCAGATGTGACTTGCCGTTAAACACAATCACAACGGGAAGGGCTTTGCAGGGCAGCCTTCAGTTAGTAGAAATAAGAGGATTTGTGAGCAGAACCCTGATTTGTATGTGAGATAAAGAATTACACCGGAGGCATCAAAGGGAATTGTTTGGTGATGGGCCCCGCGTGGTGTATACACAAGACTCGAGTTCCTGGTTACGTGCTAGGATAACACGTTTAAATCCCCGGGAGGGCGCGGGGATGGGGGGCGCTGATGTGAGGGGGCTCGGTGCGAAATGCCTTCAGTTCAGACCGCGGTGACCAAGTTTCCAGCTGCCCGCAATCACACGAAGAAATCGCTTTGACTTGCCGGAGTTGTTGTGTGAGGGAGGCGCCCAGGGAGCCCCACACGCCCCAGAAGTAACTTTTTGGCTCTAAGTTTCTCTGAAGGCAGTTCTCGCTAGACTAGCGATAGATCCTACCACTTACTTCTTCCGAGGCGTTACATCTCCACGTTAGGAGACCCTGGGAGCGGAGAAGACTGAACACCAGGTAAAGAGTGGTCTGCCCCAGGGGAAGAGAAACAAAAGATAATTCACAACTTTCTAGCTTAGAGAATTTCAAAATGCAGTGTGTTCGTTCCTCCTCTCCATCTCAGTTTCTCTTCTCTCATTTACATGTTAGGAAACGTGCACTTCCCTTAGCCAGCACTGATTACAGGACCCTTCCAGAAAGGAAAGAGTACACATGGCTGAAAGTTACGCTGGGGCTCAGTTACCCTCACTTTAGCCAAAAGTTAGTTTTCTCGTCGCTGGTCACTGAAGCCAATAGTTTTTGAACTCTTGGAAAGGTAAACCAGCTACTCACTCTTGTGGACTCTTAAACCCTGAAGATCATGTTATGCTTTTGACTGGGTAAATGACTTTTTGCTGTTTGGATACTTAAGTGTAATTTCAAAACTGCAATAAAAAAATAAAACACCTAAAAATTCTAAACATATTTTTGTGAGATTTACACTGCATTCTGGATCAGCTTAAGAAGGCTCACTGCTTACCCCCTGTGGTCTGGGCGCTGCTGAAAAGGCCCAAATTACCTCCTGCCCCAGTGGGGGAAGGGAGATCAGGGACTGGTGAATCCTTAGGTAGATTGTCACTTTGAAACCCTTCTTAAAAATGAAATGTTCTGTAAGAGGTTTGCTTACCAACTATTGCCATATGGTTTACATTCTGTTGTCTACCTATTGAGCTAGGTAGCATAGGGGACATTAATAATTTGTAGTACCTAAGTGCCAGATACTAACTACATTGTACACTCCCCAAGCACTCTGTCATCAATCCTCTCAACAACCCTATGGGGTAGGTATTTTAACTCCCACATTTGTTTGTATGTATGTATATATTTTCAGAGAGAGGGGAAAGGAGGGAGAAAGAGAGGGAAGGAAAAATCAATGGCAGAAAGAAACACTGATTGGTTGCCTCTTGTACATTTCCTGACCAGGGACCAAACCAGCAACCTAGGCATGTTCCCTGGTGGAGAATGGAACCAGTGACCTTACACTTTGTGAGGACTCTCAGCCAACTGAGCCATACCAGTCAGGGCCTAACCCCCACATTTTATATATAGAAACTGAGTCTAGAAGAAATAGGAACTGGCAATGAGAAGGGTGGTAGTAGGCCTCTAAAGACAAGCGTTGCCAGTTTCCCTGTATTGCTTAGAATAACCTAGGACACCAGATGTGATAACCCCTCTGGTGTAGACTAGAAGAAGAGAATCTCAGACAATTAAACAGCCAAGTAACCCAAAGTTGGTGCAGCAGCCAGGAAGGGTTGAGGCCAAGAAATTAGACACAAGGCTTCTGAAGCTGACCAAGCACAGAGTGCCCTTCTAGCCAAAAGGGAAAGCCACCTTTACCAAGTGAAATTATTTTGATTGCCATAGATAAACAACCCAAAGATTTCCTTGGGTTTGTGATTGCTGTCACAGTTATTAACTCATTATGCTCCAGAAAGGCACTGTTTCATTAAACTTTGATTTTCCTAAATGTCAGATGTCAATGACAAGCCTTGCAAATTTTTAATATCAAAGTATTAACCTAAAACATCCTTTAGCCAAATAGAATATTAGTGGACACCTTATAAGTTATAGAAGTTTATTTTCCAAAGCAAAAATTTAGCTCCTGTGTGAGTCAGATGCCTTTTTAAGGTACCTGTTTAACTTTCTAATTATGATATTTATAGTTTAGACATGTCCTTCGTAGTAACCCAGACCAAATAATTCAATGTCTGTCACAAGCGACAGCACCACCTATCTGTTGCATTCAGCAAATATCTGTCTCTGTTCTATTTCCTCCATCCCTGGAGTCACAAGTACCAAAAGAATGATATCATTATATATTTTCCAGAAGAAAATTACTTACCCTGTTGCTGCAATATTTGAAGTCTTCTAAAGTGATTAAAACATGAAGTTGGTTTTAATTCACTTCCAATTTCATTTTCAATTAGCTGTACCACACCATAAATCTCATAGTTTTTGATAAATGCTTACATTTTTTTATGAAGGACTCTGACTCCTCTAGAGTTAGGTGTGTCGTTACTAAATCACATCGCTGCTTCTGAAAGTTGGGAGTATTGGTGAGTTGCAGTGCAGCAGCACTTTCTGCCTAAAAGACACCAAAAACAACCACCAGCACACAGGACCACAGAGGTCCAAAGCACTGTCATAATTTAATACAGAGAGGAGGTTGTTGCCATCAAAACATAGTGTTCAGCTGCTTATTTTTGTGCTTTTTATATATGAATTTCTGCAATCCTCTTTGGCAATAATACTTTCAAAATGCAATAATAAGCAGTAGACTTCTACTTCCTGTTGTTGTTGTTGTTGTTGTTTTTGAGGGGGGGCCTTTTTCCCCTTGCTTTCCCAGTGTCTCTTTTTAATTTTTTTTTAATGACAGTTTATGTTCAATATTATTTTGTATTGGCTTCACATGTACAGTATACCACTTAGACAGTCATATACTTTACAAAGTGTTCCCCCCAATATTTCCAGTACCCACCTGGCACATACATAGTTATTACATTACTGACTATATTTCCTATGCTGTACTTTACATCCTCATGACTCTTGTATAATTACCAATTTGTACTTCTTAATGCCTTCACCTTTTCACCATGTCCTCCAACCTCCCTCCCCGCCCCCAGTATCTCTTTAAGATTTCTTGTCTTTAACTGGGATAAGCAAACAAGCGTGTAAGGGCTGACTGCATTTAACATGGAAAGATTTCATGTTTTCTGAAGGGAAATGGAAACAAAATGAGGCCTTTTCCCCTTCAGTGTTTGGGAATTGGGGCTGCTCTTCCTCTGGAAGGCAAATTTACAATCTAATTATACTTTTAACTTTTCATTAGTTTGGGGATGCTTGACATTCTTAATCTGAGGTTTAATTGTTGCTAAGTATAGATTCTTTTCTGTGGCCTCCTATGCAGTCTCTGAAGATTGTTCCCATGCCCCTCACCTTTCCATGTAGCTCATCGACTGATAGTGGTGTAATGAGAAAAGCTGGCAAATGATAGCAGTCAAGCTATATCATAGTTAGGTGTCTAATTTTCTGATTAATGCTTATTCTTATTAAAATATTACTTCAAAACAATTGATGCAACTACCACTGAAGTTAAGTGGACCCTGAAGTATTAATTTTCAAACAGGAAAATAGACATTTAAGTTTTGTGATAGAAAAAATATGTTTTGCCTTGGGTCAACCCAGCATGTGAGTAATCTCTCAGGGTGTAAAGTCTGGCACACACGTCTCCCCACGGTGGGAATAAGGGGTGGAGCTCCAGCAGAGGAAGACTTCTCCTGGAAGGGGTGGCAGAGTCCAGCCTTCCTGCTGTCAGTATGTGGTGAGGATGCTTTGGAGCTTCAGCTAGAGCATCAGAGTGAAAAGAATCAGGCAGTTTGATGGAGGGTGGGGGCCGGAGGCAGGGGTGGGGTGGCAGGGGAGTTTTCTAGGTCTTTGATGTGGTCATCTGCAGAGAGCCTCTACCCCCAACAAAGGGTCAGCTCCACCAGGCTGGTTCTGCCCTTTTTGTCTTTTTTTTAGTCTGCCACTCTGAAGGCACAGCCTTTCTCAACTCCTGGAATTCCTGCCTAGGGCCTTGAGGCAAGGAACAGGGTCATGTGTTGGAAGGTAAATGCCAACGATGACGTTGCTCTGTACCATGGTTTGCGCTTACAAACAACTTTTAAGGAATGACTGATGGGGCACTTAATATCTGCATTTATTTATTTTTTTAAAATAATACTAACATTATTGAGTACTTGCCATGGCAGACTTTGTTATTTCCTCTATTTTGTGGATAGGAAAATGTAGCCTCAGAGAGTGTGAGTTGCCTGTCTCAGGGCACCCAGCTAGTCAGTAGGGAAATTGGTATTCAAACTCAGACAGTCTGACTTCAGAATCCACATGTTACACCTTTAACCTAGCCTCCCTCCTGGCCACACCTTAATAATTCACTCAGCACATGGTAAAGTATCTACTCTGTGCCACCCTCTGCTAGCTAGTGAGTGACCAAGATAGAGAAGCTCCTACTCTCTGAATTCAGACCTATAATAACCTGGCATCAAAGGTCTGAAGGAAGCCAGCCACTAGAAGAGACTCTAGATGGGAGCTCTTGCAAAGGTAAAGCAGATTTCCGGTTTGCTTCCAGATGTAGTGTTGATTTTCTAGGAGGTTTTGCTGATGGCTGATGGAATGAACATGGTTGGCCCACTGAAGCCATCAACTCTAAAACCAGCCCCTAGAGGACCCTCACTGACAGGTTTACAGTGAGATAAGAAACATTGTCAGAAGTGCCATTTCCAAAAATAGACTGAGATTTTAAGAATCACCAATAGGCAATGAGTAAAAACAAACAAACAAAATAATGATAAGTAAACACCTCAAACAAGAGATAGGGAGGTATAGGCATTGTTCATAGAAAGTGTTTATTTACTGCTGACAAGTACAATAGCCATTCAAAGCTTAAAGGAGGTAACTTCACCAAGCACTTATTTGATTTCTTTAAGTGAGTGATATTTGAAGAGCTCAAACCAATATAGTACATTCAATAGGTCTTGCCAATTGCTTAAGCAACCTTCGTAATTATATAGCAGTGAAAGCCAGTGTAAGTAGAAATTAGTAATCCCAAATTAAGATTCTGAAAAGATCCTAAGAACTCTCTTAACCCCTGAATTTACCATGAATATTCAATCAATACTCTTAAAATATAAAATAAATGTGTTTTTCAACATGGGAGAAGGTTTAAAAATTAAATAAACTTATTGGACTTGTATACATTAAATATGGCTCCCTATGCTTCTTGAATGGCTTGGGACTGTAACCTGGTGTCACATGAAGTCATATTCGGTACCCTGAGAAGTTGAATATTTGACATTCTGCATGAAAAGCTAACTTGTCATTGGTTCTGTGGAAGTAACCCAACTTGTCTGGACCTAAGTCATTTCCTTGTGACATAGAAATGTTAGGAAACTGGTTGATATTTATATAACAATGCATTGTTCAAAGGTAAAATAGTCCAACTTTATAATTGAAAATATTACTTTAAAATATAACCATTTCATAAAATGTAATTGTATGTACTAATACCAGGAGTTGAATTTGATGATATCGGTATGATGGTAAGGAGTGTGGGCTCTGAAACCAGAGGGCCTGGTGACTACATGCAATTTACTTAACCACTGGGGCCCCCAGTGTCCTCATCGGTCAAATGGAAGATAACAATGACATCTACCAGATAGAGTAGTTTTGAGATAAAGAGTTAATGTAGGTCAATTGTTTGGAATGGTATCCAGCACTTAATGAGAACTGAAGACATTTTACTTGTAATACTGTTATTATAACCTGCTGCTTCCTTCAGACAGTAATACAATTGCCAATTATGAGCCATTTGTGCTAAGTTAATCAAGCAATATAGTTTATACCACGAAAGCAAAAGTTCAGTTTGAAGTGAAGGTAATTTTTAAGTTACAAATGTGTTAAACTAACCTCAGAGACCAGAGGGGGCTGTGTTCTCAATGAGAAACCAAGTTAACTTTGCCCATCCCGAGCTGCCCCCACTGGTGGTGTCCTTTTGGTAACGTAGTCCAAAAATCAGCCCTACCAAAAGTCCAGGGACTGTATTTGTACTGAAGTTTATAGTTATAGTGAAATGGTGCAGTTCTCTCATTTGTTATAGTAGTGGTAAATAGATATATATTTTAATTAATTGATTAATTTTAATATACTGTATTGATTATGCTATTACAGTTATCCCATTTACCCCCTTCACTCCCCTACACCCTGCACACCCCCTCACACCCACATTCCCCCCTTTAGTTCATGTCCATGTTCATACTTATAAGTTCTTTAGCGTCTACATTTCCCATACTATTCTTACCCTTCCCCGTCTATTTTCTACCCACTGTCTATGCCACTTATTTTCTGTACCTTTCCCCTTCTCTCCCCCTCCTACTCCCCTGTTGCTAACCCTCCATGTGATCTCCATTTCTGTGTTTCTGTTCCTATTCTACTTGTTTGCTTAGTTTGCTTTTGGTTTTGGTGTAGTTGTTAATATCTGTGAGTTTGCTGTCTTTTTACTGTCATACTTTTTATCTTCTTTTTCTTAGGTAAGTCCATTTAACATTTCATATAATAAGGGCTTGGTGATGATGAACTCCTTTAACCTGACCTTATCTAAGAAGCACTTTGTCTTCCCTTCCATTCTAAATGACAGCTTTGCTGGATAGAACAATCTTGGATGTAGGTCCTTGACTTTCATGACTTGGAATACTTGTGTCCAGCACCTTCTTACCTGTAAGGTCTCTTTTGAGAAATCAGCTGACAGTCTGATGGGAACTCCTTTGTAGGTGACTGTGCCCTTATCTCTTGCTGCTTCTAGAATTCTCTCCTTCATTTGAATCTTGGCTAATGGAATTATAATGTGCCTTGGTGTGTTCCTCCTTGGGTCCAACTTCTTTGGGACTCTCTGAGCTTCTTGGACATCCTGGAAGTCTATTTCCTTTGCCAGATTGGGGAAGTTCTCCTTTATTATTTGTTCAAATAAGTTTTCCACTTGCTACTCTTCTTCTTCCCCTTCTGGTACCCCTATAATTTGTATGTTGGGATGTTTAAAGATGTCCTGGAAGTTCCTAAGCCTCTCCTCATTTTTTTGAAGTCTCATTTCTTTATTCTTTTCTGTTTGGTTGTTTCTTTCTTCCTTCTGGTCCACTCCATTGATTTGAGTTCCATTTTTCCTCCCATCTCTATTGGTTCCCTGTGTGTTTTCCTTCATTTCACTTATTGTAGCCTTCATTTGTTCATCTAATTTGTGACCAAAATCAACCAATTCTGTGAACATCCTGATCACCAGTGCTTTGAACTATGCATCTGATAGGTTGTCTATCTCTTGGTCGCTTAGATGAATTGGCTCTGGGGCTTTGATCTGTTCTCCCATTTAAGCCATTTTTGGTTTTTGGTTGGTTTTTTTTTTTTTGGTCTGGTGGTGGCTGTTATGTAGTGAGGGGCGGAGCCTTAGGTGTTCCCCAGGGTGGGGCAGTCCAGTGGCTGGGTTGTGAGGCTGTATGCGGGGGCAGGTTCTGAGAGGGAACAATGGCGCTTGCTCCACACTCTCTCAGATTCCAGTCCCTTCCGCTACTTTCCCCAAGCAAATTGGGCCATTCTGGTGCTGATTTCAGTGTGTGTGGTCTTGTGTACGTTCTAGGACCCTGTGGGTCTCTCCAGCGAACTCTCCTGTGAGGCTGGGAGCCTCTCCTGGCACGTTAACCCCCACAAGTGTTTTCAATCAATGCTTTTAGGCTTTATTTCCCAGCGCTGGGGCCCTGGGTTGCACAGTCTGTCTCGCTGCCCATTTTCACCTGGTTTATCTGCACGTGAATGTGTGATTGTGGTCAGCCACCTTGTGCACCTCACTTGGTCTGCTTGTTGCCTCCCCGCGCCCAGTAACCACTGCCTGTGTGCCTGGGACCACTAGCCACTGCTTCCACCTGCCACAACCCCTCTTCACCGGCCGCCGACTCCAGCCCTTTTACCGTCTGGGTGAATTGTTGTTGGACTTCCATACAATTCAATTTTCTATCTGTTCTGGTTGTGTTTTTGGTTCTAAATTTTTGTTGTCCTTAATTTTGGTTATGAGAGGAGGCACAGTGTGTCCACCTACACCTCTATCTTGGCCGGAAGTCACGTGTATGTATTTTTTAACTACATGACATCATGTCTTTAATTGGTAGTGTGAATTTTTCATTAAACTTTCCTATTTCTATTTCATTTATTATTTACAATTGGATCATCAAATCCTAATTAGCTTTCATTTATTCTTTATTTAGTATATTATTTAAATATCGTCAAATGTTCAGTATGTGTATAGCCTCTGTCCTGAAGGAGCTTGCAGGCTGGTAGGCAGAATAAGACAGGCATGAACAGCTGGAATCCAAAGGAAAGGTCAAATGTGCCTTATCTAAATGAAGTTCAGACAAGTGTGGTGGGAGGAGCCAGGAGGAGAGGGCAACCTGGCTGAAAACAAGGTTATTTTCATTTGGAGAGGAGATTTGAGCAGATTCATTAACTTGAACTGCATTTCATATTTCAAGTTACATTACTCTAATAGTAATTTAATAGTCTTTATAGAGGCAAATGGTGCATCAGAGCCACACTGAAACTGTCAAGTATGACATTTTAGCGTGGGAAATGAGAGAAAACCAAATTCAGGGTGTTTGCACACTTTGTCTCCTACGCTTTATTTTGGTCCCTCATTTGTAATTAATTATAGTATATTGCTTGGGCATATTTGTTTGGATAAACTAAATGTAAAGTTAATTGATTTAAAAATAAAACAGATGTATTTGTTGTTTGGGTTTTTTTTTTTTTTTTAACAAAAACCACTTTTTTTTTGTGCCTCCATAGAAGTGGATGGCATCAGTTTTTCTTGTCAAAGGACTCATGTGTTTGAGTGCCTTCCAGGGCCTTTATATAATAAAGTTTGAGGTGGGTAATCAAGCCCTCATCCTGTCTCTCTTGTTATTAACCTGACCAGCATAACTGGATGAGACGGTCCTTCGCTGAAGAAAGGGAGGCACATCACCTCCCCCGTAGTCACACATGAGTGATGGATGTGGAGGTCAAGGGTTTGAGTGTCATATTTGTTTATTTTTAAGTTGTTTGAGTTGGCTGCTGCTGGAAACCTTATGTAGTCCCCCCGACCAATTTAAGAGTAAAAGTAACAAAAAATTCTCAATTTTGATGGACTGTTACAGAAGGAAAACTGTAGAATATCACTCTTTGTCCTAAAAGCAAGAATCTGCTATTTTTACCAGCATAAGAATTATAAATTTTGCCAGAATATGGAGTCATTTTATGTGTTTATAATTTTTACTCATACAAACTATATCATTGAACCAAAAAGTAATCCCATTACAAAACATGAAAGTCAGCAGCTGAGTAATCAAAAATAAGTCTCTTGTAATATTTGAAATAATCTACAAGTATTTAAATAGCTACAAATTCCTTTATCCATTCGGATTAGGGTAGGGGGCAGATTTGGAGCTGTTGAATGGAAGACAGATCTAATTACACCATCAAAAATATCCTGAACCTCTGACATTTTATTACATTGCATTGAGCTCATTCACTGGCAGAATACTTAACGACTATGACCTACAGAGTAGGGCAACATGAAGTTTTATATTTGTAAAGCTATAAAACCAGGGTAGATATTATCCATACTGCTCTTAGGGTTAAATCAAGGTTAAAGTATGCCTGTCTTCAATTTTTACAGCCTCCAGTACATTCAGATACATTTTTTCAACATTAAGTAGATATTTCAGTGTCAATTAGCTACAGCCCAAATTGAACCCACCCTACCTATTTGTCTCTCCCTGCTGTTGCCCTCCCTCAAAGGCTAACTTCATACTGGAGCTTCGTGTCTTTTGAAACTGGATGACTAAAGTAATCCCTACCGAAAACTAAAGCTATCCCATATTTCACAAACATTCAAGTCCTGGTATATTTATTTTACACCTTAAAGCATAGTAGCTGCTATCACTACCTCTGCCCCCTTAACTTCAAAGAAACCCCCTCATATTTATCAAGCGTCAGTATGTCAGGTGCTTCCCATTTACCAGTTCATTTTTCCCTCCCAATGATGTGTGATAGGAATTATTGGTCCCATCCTATAGGAGACTGAGTGGAAGATGTGAACTTACGTTGTCGGTACAAGGTAGAGCCAGTCTTCAAACCCAGATCTTTAATTCCAAAGCCCAGGCTTTACCATTACCTCAGCCTCTGGCCTCAGGAGAAAAGCCCTCCAAAACAGCACAGCAGCACGTGAAATTTCTAGCAACCCAATGGACACACAGTAGAGGCCACAGTTCCCACAGACAGCCATGTGAAAGCGGTTCAGTGGAGCATTGGCCAGTGGGGGGTGGCTATAGACTCAGGGGTCCAGACTGCAGTGAGCATTTGGTCCCAGAGGTGCAGGGGCACCTTCTCACCTCTTCAGCCTGTAGGCCTGCTGCAATAGGTGATGATGGTGGGGACACACAGAGGCAGCTTGCAGGAGGGCTGATAGCAGAGGATGTTAACTAGCTGGTTGGAAGCAATTACATATTTGAACAGTGGGTGGGACGGTACTGTTTTGTTAAACAAGAGCTAGGGCTGCATCCAGGTAGAAACAGTATGAGGCAGCTGATGGACACACTCCCATGGATGGCAGCACTGAGCTTAGCTTGGAAAAGAGTCTATATTCAGCCTAACCTCTGTCCACAGTACTTCAGCCTGGCTCCTGAAAAAAATCTGAAATTGTTCTGTTCAATGTGGCCTTTATCAGAACCTAACTTTGTGCCAGGTGTTTAAAGCTGCATGTCCCAACTTTTTATTCTATTGCCTTGGGTTGAATTCTGCACACTGGCCCTTTGGAGAGCAAGGTACCTTTTTCTGGTCATTAGCATCATTTGGACCTGGGCACTTTTCTTTATCTTACCTTATATCTTCTATTACATTCCCGTGTTTTGTTTGCTTTACTTTATTGATATTAATGCTAGAGTTGCACTGAGTTTAAAGAATCAAATAATATCACAGGTTTATTATGAAAAACAGCAGTTTCCTGCCCAGCCCATCATCAGTTCATCATTTTCCATTGATGCATTTACTTTTCTTTCAGTTATCCACTGATGCCTGATAAACCACCCCCAAATGCTGTGGCTTAAAACAACAACTATGTATTTATTCATGGTTTCACAATTCCAGTCAGGCTTGGTAGGATGATTGCTCTCTACTTCCCAAGGGGTTGACCAGGTTGGACAGCCTCACTGCTATGGCTGGAGCATCAACAAGGTGGGTGGGATGGCTGAGGGCTCACTAGTTCTTTTCTGCTTCCTTTCATAGCCCCTCATCCTCCACAGATCCTCTCTCTCCAGGTGGCCTCTAGTCCAGCAGGGTAGTTGTACCTTTCACATGGCAGCTGCATGCCAAGGGGGTGAAAACAGAAGCCAAAAGGCCACTAAGGCACAGGCTGGAAGGTCAACCACTTTAGACGCATTCTGTCAACCAAAGCCAGTCACAGGAAGATGAGTAGAAATGGACTTGCAGGTAGGGGAATGGGAAGAATTGTTGGTAGCCCATTATGCTGGTCGCTTTTTATGCAGACGTTTCCTGTATCATGGACCCATAAGTGACATGCTTATGGTACTCTTCCTTATTATTATTACTTTGGCTTTAGCATTATATATTGCCTTCCTTTTAGAGCAGATGAAGATTTAATTCTTTTACCCTCCATCTAACAGCCCTCATGGACACCTGTTGCCTTCCATCATCCCAACATAGTTGTGACCCAATCTTGATTGGATCAATATTTGCATTATTGCAAATAATGTTTGCATTATTACAATGGTATAAATGCTCTTCACAGCAGATTCATACTTTCTTGTGTAATATTGTTTCCCCTGGAGTTAATACTCCTCTCACTTTGTTTGTTTAGCTTCTTCCTGCGTATGTATACATCATCATTCATCCCCAAGGTCTCTTTCACTTTCCTAAATCTCTATAAAATGTATTCACACATGTTTTTATCTTCTTCATGAAATCTTTCCTGGAGCCTTCTGACCTACTCAGGATTAGGGTTAAGGTTAGGTTAGGGTGTATACATGCACACACACATATCTTTCTGGGTTTGTCCTGTTTTAGTGGAATGCATTCTCCAACAGCTGCCTGAAAAATAGTGTGGATGACCGGTGCATTTTTGGAGAATATGTAAGTCTGTAAAAGTCTTTCTGTTACCTCCTCATTTATTTTTTTAAAATATATTTTATTGATTATGCTATTACAGTTGTCCCATTTCTCCCCCATCATTCCCCTCCACCCTGCACACCCACTCCCACCCACATTCCCCCCCTTTAGTTCATGTCCATGTGTCATAAGTTCTTTGGCTTCTACTTTCCCACACTATTCTTGCCCCCCCCTTGTCTATTTTCTACCCACCGTCTATGCTACTTGTTCTCTGTACCTTTTCCACCCCTCTCCTCCCACTCCCCTGTTGCTAACCCTCCATGTGATCTCCATTTCTGTGTGTCTGTTCCTGTTCTACTTGTTTGCTTAGTTTGCTTTTGGTTTTGGTGTAGTTGTTAATATCTGTGAGTTTGCTGTCTTTTTACTGTCATACTTTTTATCTTCTTTTTCTTAGGTAAGTCCCTTTAACATTTCATATAATAAGGGCTTGGTGATAATGAACTCCTTTAACTTGACCTTATCTGAGAAGCACTTTATCTTCCCTTCCATTCTAAATGAAAGTTTTGCTGGATAGAACAATCTTGGATGTAGGTCCTTGACTTTCATGACTTGGAATACCTCTTTCCAGCCCCTTCTTGCCTGCAAGGTTTCCTTTGAGAAATCAGCTGACAGTCTGATGGGAACTCCTTTGTAGGTGACTGTGCCCTTATCCCTTGCTGCTTCTAGAATTCTCTCCTTCATTTGAATCTTGGCTAATGTAATTATGATGTGCCTTGGTGTGTTCTTCCTTGGGTCCAACTTCTTTGGGACTCTCTGAGCTTCTTGGACATCCTGGAAGTCTATTTCCTTTGCCAGATTAGGGAAGTTCTCCTTTATTATTTGTTCAAATAAGTTTTCCACTTGCTACTCTTCTTCTTCCCTTTCTGGTACCCCTATAATTTGGAGGTTGGGATGTTTAAAGATGTCCTGGAGGTTTCTAAGCCTCTCCTCATTTTTTTGAATTCTTGTTTCTTCGTTCTTTTCTGTTTGGTTGTTTCTTTCTTTCTTCTGGTCCACTCCATTGATTTGAGTTCCAGTTTTCCTCCCATCACCATTGGTTCCGTGTGTTTTTCTTCATTTCACTTATTGTAGCCTTCATTTGTTCATCTAATTTGTGACCAAAATCAACCAATTCTGTGAACATCCTGCTCACCAGTGCTTTGAACTGTGCATCTGATAGGTTGTCTGTCTCTTGGTCACTTAGATGAATTGGCTCTGGGGCTTTGATCCGTTCTCCCGTTTGAGCCATTTTGGGGTGTTTTTTTTTTTTTTTTTTTTTTTTTTTTTTTTTTTTTTTTTTTTTTTTTTTTTTTTTTTTTTTTTTTTTTTTTTTTTTTTTTTTTTTTTGTCTGGTGGTGGCTGTTATGTAGTGAGGGGCGGAGCCTTAGGTGTTCCCCAGGGTGGGGCAGCCCAGTGGCTGGGTTGTGAATCTATATGTGGGAGCAGGGTCTGAGAGGGAACAATGGCACTTGCTCCACGCTCTCTCAGATTCCGGTCCCTTCTGCTGCTTCCCCCAAGCAAATTGGGCCCTTCTGGTGCTGATTTCCATGTGGGTGGTCTTGTGTACATTCTAGGACCCTGTGGGTCTCTCCAGCAAACTCTCCTGTGAGGCTGGGAGTCTCTCCTGGCACGTTAACCCCCACAAGTATTTTCAATCAGTGTTTTTAGGTTTTATTTCCCAGTGCTGGGGCTTGGGTTGCGAGGTCTGTCTTGCTCCCTGTTTTTGCCTGGATTATCTGCACATGAATGTGGGACTGCCTGGTCAGCCAGCTGCCTTGCGCGGCCTCACTGGGTCTGCCCATTGCCACCCCATGCCCAGGGTCCGCTAGCCACTGCCTGTGTGCCAGGTCTGCCAACCTCCACTTTTTCCTGCCACAACTCCACCCCTCTTACTGGTCTGGCTGAATGATTGTCAGACTTCCATACAGTTCAATTTTCTATCAGTTTTGTTTGTTTTCTTGTTTCTAAATCTTCGTTGTCCTTAATTTTGGTTGTGTGAGGAGGTATAGTGAGTCCACCTACACCTCCATCTTGGCCGGAAGTCACCTCCTCATTTAAATGAGAGATATCTGTGTTGGAAATAATTTAGCCTTAGAATTGTGAAGACAGTGATCTATTTTCTTTTAGCTCCAGTTTGCTGTTGATAAGTGTGAAACCATTCTTTTTATTTATTTATATTTATTCTTGTGGTAGTCATTTTGTTTTCTGTCTGGAAGCTGTTAGGATTTTCTTTTCATCCTCAGTGTTGTGTGAAATTTTATGACTATGTGCCTTGGAGTAGATCTCTTTTTTTTTTTTTGTGCTGGGAAGTGATGGGCCCTTTCATTCTGAAGACACATTTCCTCCAATACTGGATGTTGTTTGATTTTTCCTCTGATGTTTTTTTCCCTTTGTTCTTTATCCTGTTACTTGAATATTGGACCCCCTGAATTGATTCTCTGATTTTTTTCTTGCCTTTACTCTTCTATTCATTTACCCTTTTTTCTACTTTCTGGAATATTTCAACTCCATCTCCCAACTCTTCTGTTAAGTTTTCATTTTTGTAATCACATTTCTGATTTCTAAAAGATTTTTTTTTCTGATGGTTCCTTTTTTTATTTTTTATTTATTTAAATTAAATCTATTGGGGTGCCATTGCTTAATAAGATTATATAGGTTTCAAGTGTACAATTCTATGATACATCATCTGTATATTGCATTGTGTGCCCACCACCCAAAGTCAAATCTTCTTCACATGTGTGTGGGACATAAAACTGAAAGTAAATGAACAAGCAAGAAAAACAACAAAAAAGCCTCATAGATACAAACAATGGTATGGTGGTGACCAGAGGGAAGGATGCTGGGAGGGTAGTAAAGGGTAAAGGGGGTCAAATATATGGTGATGGATGATGGTTCCTTTTTATAGCATCCTGTTATTATTTTATAGATATATTATGTTCTTTTATCTCCATAAAGATATTAATAGTAGGAGTTTTTTGAAATTTTTATCCTACATAATGTACATTACTTCCAAATTACTTTGTCTGGTTTCTTTATTTTCATTTTTGTCTTTTCATGTCAGATGTCTAGCGATCCTTGGTTGTCTTCTCATACATAAGAGTGGAACATTGTAAAGGTTAATTTGAACCTCTTTGTTTTGGTGGCTTTTGTTAACTGTGACTGTCAATCTAGGCTGATCTTGTTGCCCTGTTCTGATGGGGACCTCCTAGAATCAGGATCATTTTTTTTTTTCCAGGAAGAATATACCAGTCTTCAGCACAGTGGGTACAGTTTGGGAAAAGTGTACCTACTGAACATTCAGTGTATAAAGTTCACCTTTTCTCCTGATTTCATTATAGTTCCCCTCATCTCAGCTGGTCCTGGTGTCCTAGAGATCAGAGACGTTTAGTTTGAACTTCTCTGAGTAATAAACTTTTGATATTCTGCTGTGAAAAAAAGGAGACAGTCATCGCCTTGTGGGCGACCTTGGAAGTCCAACTGCTTTTTTTCTTTACACACCAAACAAATCACCCATTTAAAGTGTGGTATCTGGTGTTTGTTTGGTTTTATATATTCACAGGTTTTGCAATCACGATTATAGTCAACTTTAGAACACAGTCATCACTCCAAAGAGAAACCCCATACCAATTATTAGTCACTCATTTTCTCCCCAAACCCTCAGCCCTAGGAAACCTTTAATCTGCTTGTTGACTCTATGAATTTGCCTAATGTAGACATTCCATATACGTGGAATCATACAATATGTGGTATTTTGTGACTGACCTCTTTGACTTAGCATACTGTTTTTAAGTTTCTTCCATGTTGTAGCATGTAACAGTATTCCATTCCTTTTTAATTGTGGAATAACAGTCCATTGTATGGATATGCCCCAATATATTTATCCATTCATTAGTTCATGAGCATTTGGGTTGTCTCCAGTTTTTTACAACTGTGAATAATGCTGCTATAAACATTCATGCACAAGTTTTGGTGTGGACATATGTTTGTATTTCTCTTGGATATATACCTAGGAGTGGGATTCTGGATCCTATTTTATCTCTATTTTTAACCTTTTTGAGGAACTGCCAGACTGTTTTATGAAGTGGCTATGCCATTTTGCATTCTTATAAATAGTGTTTTAGGATTCTAATTTATCTTATTCTTAACAACACTTATCATAGCTTTTTTGTTATAGTCAATTCCTTCTTAAATATATCTTCACGAGTCCTCCTATTTTAGCCTCACTTTTATTTTCCTTTCAGAGTGACCTGGGTCCCAAATGCCTAAAGATTTTCAAAATTCTGTGATACGAACATAGCTTCTTAGCTTTCTTTGTTGGTAGCTCAGGGTTCAGTTTCTTTGGTCTGTGTGGTTAGTGACTATCACCATGCGGAGAGACCCACAGACTGAGTTTTAGTCTTGGTCTGGCTACTCACAAGCTGTAAGACCTTGGGTCAAATTATGTAACTTCTGTGAGCCTCAGTTTTCTCATCTGTAAAACAGAGAAACACAATGACTGGGAAGTACCTGACATTCAGTAGTCATTGACTAAATATTATTAGCTCTCTTATCTTTCCCAAGCATGATGGATATTCTAAAAGAGAAAGATTTAATATCTTTCCATGAAGAATTCATCAGTTAGTAGGAGAGATAGGCACATGTAAAATTCAAATCTGCTTAATTTTCAACAACTATTGCGTGCCTGTAATGTCCCACTAATTTACTATTTGCTGAGGGTTACAGTGTGACAAGTCTCCTGTTTTCAAATGTCTTTCCATTGATGGAGTCAAAACCAGAACTGAGTCTAAGGGAGACAGTTAAGTGCTGTCACACTGATACAAAGGAAGCATCTGGGAAAGAGAGATAATTTCTAACCATAGGGATATTGCATAGTTTGGTCCACAGATTGATCAGAACATTTTAATATGTATGACTCAACTCTCTAAGTCAACTAAACTAAACCTCACTTGAATTTATGCTACTGTGAAATAGCAAGGCTCAAAGAATAAATCAGCAACAGAATTCCATTCAACAGTCTCTATCACAAAACCTCTGGTGGATGTGGCTTTGTGCCAGTTACCAAGGAAAGTAAAAAATGAAATAAAATAAAAATCACATTTTGAGATAGGCAAGCAAAAGACATTGTAGCTCATACGTATTAAAGTGAAAATGCTGAAGTACAGCTGTGGAGGCCAAGAAAGTCTGTGCTTGTTGATATAACTCAAATTAAACACATTTTGCTATTTAGTATGTGAAGGTTACCTCTTTCCTGCAGACAAACTGCTATCAGAGAAGGGATCAAGTTATGGCCACTGTAGAACTAAGAGGCCATAAATCTTAACCAAATCCTTGCTTATGTAGGAGTGTAGCCATTACATGGCAGCAAGTTGCTAAAATGACTGTATATTCTCTAGGAAGAATATCCTTATTTGAGTATATCACCTTTGCAGGCCCCCAAAACTATAAAGACAATCTGGGACACATGTAGCTTGGGCCTACACAGAGGAAAAGGTTTCAAGAACAGAAAATAACAATGCAGATAACATGAGGTTGTTTGACTTCCTCAAACCTGTCTGTCAGCCATTGTGGCCCTATGATTGCTTTTTGCCTTCTCACATGTCCAGGCATTAGGAACTCCTGACTTCTCATTCTTTCTCCTATGTCTCTTGTAGCCTGATATGGGTTCTCCACAGAGACACAAGCCCCATCAACTCTTGCGTCTTCCTTATTCTCAGTTCCTTAAATGCCCAACTCCATCACCAGACTAACTAGGCTATTTATCAATTAAACAGCTGGGGAGCAATTCTGGCCAGGATGGAGGCATAGGTAGAAACTCTTCACTTCCTCATACAACCAGAAAGAGGATAACAACCAATCTAAAAACAATAAACAACAACCAGAAGTGTCAGAAAATCAAACTGCATGGAACTCCAACAACCAAGGAATTAAAGAAACAGTCAACCAGACCAGTGCACTGAAACAAAGAAATATGGCCCAAATGAAAGAACAGAGCAAAATTCCAGAGAAAGAACTAAGCAGTGAGGAGATAGCCAACCTATCTGATGTGGAATTCAAAATATTGGTAATCCAGATCCTCACAGAACTGATTGAAATTGGTTGAAAAATGAAAGAATAAATGAAGACTACCCAAAGTGAAATAAAGCAAAATATTCAGGGAACCAACAGTGACAAGATGGAAAACAGTACCCAAATCAATGAGTTGGAACAAAGGAAAAAATAAACATCCAACTAGAACAGAATGAAGAAACAAGAATTCAAAAAAATGAAGAGGGGCTTAGGAACCTCTGGGACAACTTCAAATGTCCCAACATCTGAATCATAGGGGTGCCAGAAGGAGAAGAACAGCAGCAAGAAATTGAAAACTTATTTGAATAAATAATGAAGGAAAATTTCCCCAATCTGGCAAAGAAAGTAGACTTCCAGGAAGTCCAGGAAACCCAGAGAGTCCCAAAGAAGTTGGACCCAAAGAGGAACAGACCAAGGCACATCATAATTTACACAAGATTAAAGACAAAGAGAGAATCTTAAAAGTAGCAAGAGAAAAGGAGACAGTTACCTACAAAGGAGTACCCATAAGGCTATCAGCTGATTTCTCAAAGGAAACCTTGCAGGCAAGAAGGGGCTGGAAAGAAGTATTCCCAGTCATGAAAGGCAAGGACCTACATCTAAGATTACTCTATCCAGCAAAGCTATCATTTAGGATGGAAGGGCAGATAAAGTGCTTCTCAGATAAGGTCAAGTTAAAGGAGTTCATTATCACCAAGCCCTTATTATATGAAATGTTAAAGGGACTTATCTAAGAAAAATAAGAAGCTCAAAAACTATGAACAGTAAAATGACAACATACAACTATCAACAACTGAACCAAAAAAAAAACCACCCAACAACAACAATAATGAAAACAAAAACTAAGCAAACAGCTAGAACAGGAACAGAATCAGAGAAATGGACATCACATGGAGGTTTCTCAGTGGGGAGGGGGAGAGGAAGAATGGAGGGGAAAGTTACAGGGAATAAGAAACATAATTGGTAGGCATAAAATAGATGGAGAGAGGTTAAGAATGGTATAGGAAACAGAGAAGTCAAAGAACTTATATGTACAACCCATGAACATGAATTAAGTGGGGAATGCTGGAGGGTTGGGGGTGCAGGGTGGAGGAGGGATAAAGGGGGAAAATTTGGAATACTGCAATAGTATAATTAATAAAATATACTTAAAAAATTGAACAGCTGGGAAAATTTGGGGCTGTGGGAGACACCTATACTAATGAACTGTTATACTAAGTGTTACCTGCCCAACTTTACAACTTTTAAAGATATTAAAAAGGATTCTAAGGTCAACTTTTGAAAGCACTGAGTAAAATAACTTATTTTAGTTTATATAAAATAAAAACTTATTTTTATTTTACTCAGTGCTTAGCATTTCTTAGAGTCTCTAATAATTCAAAATCCATTACGAATTTCTAAGAAAGGGATATAATATGCAGTGTTTCCCAAATTCTTTTGCACTCCAAAGAAAAAATATTAAGAAGGCTGATTTAAGACATTCCTTGCCCTGGACAGTGTGGTTCAGTGGGTTGGAGCATGGTACCATAAACAAAAAGGTCTTGGGTTCGATTCCTGGTCAGGGCATGTGTCTGAGTGTCGAGTTTGGTCCCCTGTCAGGCACGTTTGGCAGGCAGCTGACTGATATTTCTCTTGTGTCGGTGTTTCTCTTTTTCTATCTCCCTTCCTCTCTCTCTGGAATAAATGGGTATATCCTTGGGTGAGAATTTAAAAAAACAACAACAGAAACCTTCTCTGAGACCTTCCTGATAATCCCAGTCAGATATTATTTGTGATAGTCTCTTTATTTGTACCTTTTATGTCTCATATAACTTTCTATCTAATTTTAGAGTTGGATGAGGTAGAAATTTATATATTTTTTCTCTTTTTTATTGTATCTTTTTCATTGCCATTTAGCCCCTTTATACACCCCCCAAACAGCTACTATAAGATTTCCTAATTTTTTTTGGATGAGGATTAAGACAAGATGCAGAAATCCTCCCTCCTTGAGTTCTATTAGAGGGATGCCTCTAATGCCTTTGTTTTCTTGAACCCCCTAATGATTTGGGTATGTTAATTTGGAAGACCGAGTTGAACTACTTTAATAACAAAAATATGAGGCATTTGAAGTTCCCAGGGAAATTTCAGGAAGGAGAGAGGAGTCAGTCAGACTAAATGCTGCATGGGAAAAAGATCAGAGAGGAAAACAGACAAACAAACAAACAAACAAACAAATAGTGGGCCTGCTGAAAAGAACCTTTGGGGGAGAACAGAAATGTCCAATGGGAAATTTTAAGCTGTTTGCTGCTAGGGATGCAGCATAAACTGCTCTTTTGTTTCACTGTGAAATCTTCAGTGATGCCTCCTTGACCCACAATGTTTGCATGTGAGTAGATCCTTTTGCAGACTTGGCACAGGAGAGGAGGGGCTGGGTGGCATCGTTACTTATGTTCATGTCTCATCAACTCCCCTAGGCTGTGAGCATTTACTGAATGAATCAGTAAATGCATGGATTCCTAAGCAGAAGCAGCAGATAAAGATTTCTCTTTAACTGAGACTAGAACCAGCTGCTCAGCCATTAATAGGATAGAATTACTTAGTAAAGCAGTCATATAGAGTAAGGGATTAATATGTATTTGTTGAACTAACCAATTACTGAGTCAGTGAGAAAGGTGCTGTTCTCTTGGTTGTAAGCTTGTTCTTCCATGTAGAAAAAACTAACCTTTAATGCTTGACATTAAAAGACTACTTTAATTATGAACACCTGGCTTTCTAGATTCCAAACACTGTCTCTCTCCTGAATGAGGAAACAATGGTGAAATACAAAGCTATAACACTTCTCCATTCTCTTGTTAAAAGTAATTGCTCTCTTACATGTATTTTCATGGCATTTCATAACAAACTAGTGTTCTAAGGTTCACCATGTTATATTACACATATCATACATGTTTGGTTTCTCCATAACACTTGAAGATTCAGATATAGCCAGGTCCTGTGTCCTATATGGGGGCTGAAAAGATGATTACAGAGGCTTTATCTTCTCCCTTCTTGCCTCTCTTCCTCGAAAGCCTGTCAGCTTCTTGATGGAAGGGACCATGTCTTACCCACTTCTGAAGCCCCACTGCCTGGCACTCTCTGGTTCATAGTAAGTGCTGAATCAGTGCTTCTGAACTGAATTACATGTGGGGAGAAAGTTGGGTGCAGTAGTAGTGACTAACTCAAGAATAATTAGGGCTCCCTGGTCTTGACTCCTTTACTCATCGTAAAAAGTGTCCTTTAATTGCACAGTTAATTGCCAGAACCCATACCTGGTAGCACTGTAAAGTGAGATGTTCTTTATTGATGTGATAAGGAATTGCATCATGTTCACATTAGAAAGGGGATTCAGGCTTCTTTGGTAGAAAGCTTGGCTGACATAACATCTCTCTTGTTTCCACAATGGCTCTTAAATGTAGGAATTCCCACAGCAAGGCTGTTTTTGGAAGTGCATTTACTGGGAAACCATCTGTCAGTCCTGGTTATCCAATGGAAGGAGAATAGGGAAGGATTTGGTTGTCATTGCAGGAGTCATGCTGGGCTCCTGAGGTGCCACAGTTATTAGAAGAGATGACCACAGAGCTCAGCCTCTGAATGAGAGATCTGTAGGCCCCATCATGTGTAGATAATTTAACTCTTTGGATAATTATTCAGTCATTCATTCAACAAAATTTATTAAGCCCCTGCTGTGTGACAGGCATCTTTCTAAGTACAGGGGATTCATTCTTGAAGCAAGGCAGAAGCTGTTTGTGCTCACAGGACTCACAATGACACACACACACACACATGCACACATATAAAGGAGGATATCAGAACGTAATATTAAAGTAGGGTGGTGTGGCAGGCAGTGGCAGGGTGGTGGTTGGGAAAGGTATCCCAAAAGTGTCATAGTTTAGTTGAGACCTGAACAGGGAGGAGTCACATGAAGAACAGGAGGAAGGCCCTGTGGTCTTTCTCAGAAAGTGTGGTGTGTTCCAGGAGCAGAAGGAAAGCCATTGTGCTGAAGTGGAGGGTGGAGCAGGTAGAGATCACAGCAGTTGAGTCCTGCACTGACCTTGCACTTCTGGGCCTCACTCTGGTTAATGTTATATCTTTTCTTCTCTTGCAGACGACTTCACAGAAGAGGAGGAGGTGCAGTCCTTCGGTTACAAGAGGTTTGGTGAGTTCTAACAAAGCTCTTTACTTCTCTGTGCTTGATATGGGATAGAGTAGCAAGATGATTGCTGGACTTTTGACACACATGAACACATGTGGCTCTGAGGCCCAATTTTGGTGGGAAATTGAGTTTCTGTATGATTTCATCACAACACCGAGATGGATGATTTCTCACAATGCTGAGGGCAGTGGGACAGGAGCTGCGCTCAGGCATGGGATGCTTATGGGGTTTGCTAAGTACCAACCAAATGGCTTAATAGACAGAACATGGTGGGGAAGGTAAACATGTGACAAGACAGGAGCAAATATACATGGGAGTTTTCTCTTTTGTTAATTAGAAAACATCTCTCCTTTTTTCCTCAGGCCCCATGCCCATAACTCAGTCAATATTAGTAGATAGTGAGAAGACTTCTTCTAGAAACCCAACCAGAGACAAGTGCTCTGTGGTAGGCTGGATAAGGCTACCAAGTGTCCATACCATAATCCCTGGAACCTGGATATTACCTGGTACGGCAGAAAGTGCTTTGCAGATGTGATAAAGTTAAAGAACTTGAGATGGGGAGATCACCCTGGGTCATCTGGGTGGGCAAATATAAAAAAATAATGCAATCACAAGTATCCTTATAAGAGAGATGGGGAGGAAGATTGACTACCTAGAGGAGAAGGCAATATGAATATGACGATGAAAGCAGAGACCGGAGTGATGTGTTCTGAAGGCAGAGGATGGTGCCATCAGCCAAAGATCACAGGTGGCCACTAGACACTGGAAAAGGCACGGAAACGGGTTTTCTGTTCAGAGCCTCTGGAAAGAGCATGGCCCTGCCAACATCATCCAGTCAACTGAAGCTGATTTCAGACTTGTGGCCTCTAAAATCGTAAAAGAAAAATTTTGTGTTTTAAACTACCACATATGTAGTAATCTGCTGAAGCAGCCATGGGGAACTAATACGTGCTCCTCTGCCTCCTAGTCTGCTGCACACGGAGGCTCTTTGCTTTGCCCATGCTTTTCATACCCTGCAATTTGGCTTTGAACTGCTAGTAAACACTGCAAAGTTCCAAAGATAGTTCAAAGGAACTGAGGTTTTCTGTCCAGCTTGTTTCTGTGCCTTGGCCAGAGGAAATAAAAAAGGATGGAGAAGAAAAGAATGTGTGTGTGTATGCAAGAGAGAGAAAGACAGAGATAGAGACAGAGACACAGAGAGTGAATATGAAAGAGAGTGAATCTACTTCCTGTTGCTTAAAAAAAAAATCCTGGCTGGACTTTGATTCAAGTTAACAACCCCCAGCTGCTCTGGCTCCATCATTGCTTTAGCAATTTTCCTTCTGGACACACACTTCTGCATTTCTTTCTGGGAAAAGATAGGGCTTTAAAATGGGAGTGTAGTTGTGCCAAGCCCATAGCTGCTCCATTCACATGCTGGCAGAGCGGCTTATGCTCAGTCCTTCCTTCCCTCGTCCACAGCACTGTTCTGTAGCTACACAATCACATATTTCGGGATGGTACCCTGTGCTCTGCTTTCCTGGGGAGGCTTCACTGAAGGTGGTAGCAGGAATGGAGATGAAACCCAGACTTACAGAGGGAAGGAAAACAAAAATGAAAAGGCAGAAATAAAGAGGGAAATCAAACTTGTCAAAATAAGGCAAAGGAAATGAGGACATGCCTACATATTTTGGAAATCAGTAGATTTCAAATCTGCAGCTGTAAATCAGTAGAGGTATGAAGAACCAAGAGAAAACTTTTCTTTAAAAAGACTGGCCTTTTGAGAAATGTTGTTTAAAATTTAATGATCATGTAACTAGCTATGTGGGTGGGGAGCTGGTGAAAAAAAAAACACATGAAAAATAATAAGTTGCAGAAAGGATTTACTGTGCGGTGGTTAAATGATGACTCAGAGGGATGTGAAAATAACTTACAAATACTGGACAGCATAAACAGAGAGGAGTGAAGAGAATGATACCAAGTGGCACAAGTAGAAGAAAGGTATGAAATTAAAATGAAAACCATGGGGAAAGCTGTGAAAGAATTGTTCTGATGTTGAGGATTCTTGGATTTAGCTTTTAGGCAAAGTGGTGGATATCTAGCCTAGGGGTAAAATAGAATTTTGGAGATAGAAGAGCCTTTGAGATCATTTAAACCTGCCTAATTTTACAGACAGGGAAGGTGAAGCCCAGATAGATTAAGTTCTTCTCAACCAACTTAGCTAGAGCTGGGGGTGGTTGCTGGGTCTTTTAACTCCCAGGATACAGTAGTTTGGGGGAAGGGTCAGCAATAAGGTTGAGGTGACTTCTCAACTTCTGTGTCCTAGAGTCAGAACTCTAACATGGGCTGGATGCCCAATCTGATCTCATCAGGTAAGCCTCATCACTTTTGTAGGACCTAGGACTCTGGACCTGGTTTTATAGAAGGTAAATGGGTTTTCAGTTCCTAACAAGGGGCCAGAGCTGGTCATTGAATGTAGCAGAACCCAAGAGCCCATTCCTTCAGGTGTGGCTAAACTCTAACCATTAAAGGAGGTGGTGGTGGGCGGCATCCAGGGACAGGACAGCCCTGTAGGCAGTGCTCTTACTTACTCTTGTGACTTGAAAGCAGTCACTTCAATTCTGTGGGCTTCAGATGCCACATCTGCTCAGTGAGCAGTGACACCTGTCAAAGAAGGTAAGTCTACCTTGCAGGCCTTTTGTGAGACTAAGAGAGATACCAAATGGACAAGTGCCTTGAAGGTGCAGCACTATAAAAAGAAAGGTGGCATGATCGCGCTGCAGAGCTCTGGGGCTGTCATCACTTTCTGGGCATTTTTGTGTAGCTACTGCTGCATATCAGAGTGTGACAGGTCTGAAACCTCATTCCCGAAGAGATTTAAAGTGTGATTTACCTCCAAATATGGTGATGTTGTTGGCTTTTATTTTTCCAAAAACAGACTGGATAACACATAGGGTTTAGTTATTATCTCATTTCAGTATGTCTTATTTATGCAAGTACAATGATAACAACCTGAAGTTAAGGTCCAGCTGAACCAGAGGTTAATTATCTGCAGGACAGAGGGGACACTGTTTTACAAATTATCACCTGGTGGCTTATTTCCAAAGTTATTCATACATAGTTATTCAGAAGCATTTGCTGCATAACGTCAGGGCTGTTTACATAATACTACTGTACTTTTTCAAATTCAATACAGTATTACAATGAAGAGCAACACAGGTAATCTTCTCCAGTGATCTAGTATAGTGTTAGTTTGGGACATTTGGGGATTCACTGTTGCACTCTGGTCTCAACTGGATCTCCTCTTTTTCTTCAGCTTCTCTCTACATCACGCTTGTTAACCCCTTCCCCCAAAGTTCTGGGTATGTGTCTGAAGAAGAGATGGAGTTAAGTGTGATGGGTTTGCCACTTACTTTCTCCTCTGACCAAAACTTTGATGAGGGGAAATTTTGAAAGGTTCATAAAGTGAGTATTTTCAAAATTGAATCAGGCTCTGGGGGTCAGTGTTTCTTGGCCTCAGTATGCAGAGCTAATTAATTCAGGATATAGCTATAGTTACAGTGTGGCAGAGTTCATCCTCTGGAACAGGAGGTACCAGTATATAATTTTTTACTTTGTATAGATAGAATATGACATATACTACAGTGAGATCCTTCTGTTTATTTCTCAGTTACCGTTTTCTTCAAAAATAGCACACATGGTTCTGGAAGCCTTTATTGTTAGAGTTAGCAGAAAGAGAAAGAGAATTAGTTCATATTCTAAGGGATTAATACACATTTATAAAATTAGAATTTGTGATAAATTGATCCAAATTTCTTCTGAAACCTTCTGATTAACCTATGATTAACATGAGTACATTCAAATTTTTAAAAAAGTTCATTAAAATGATAGGGAGTAAGAGGGAAGAAAATACCATTTAAGTTCCAAGGGATGAGTGCATCAGAATTCCACAGGAGGAGGGGAGAAGTGTGGGGAGAATGGTGAGTTCCAGATCCTGCCCTTTAACCCATGTAGACATGATTATAACAAATCCAGCTCACGTTTGTGTATCACTTTTATCATACCAAAGGACTTACAAATGTGTTTTTCCTTCACAACAATTCCATGAGGCCAGCAGGCCAGGTGTCATTTTTCCCACTTGATGGCTGCCTTTCATCTTTTCTGGGGCAGTGGGGTGCAGTGATTAAGTGTGTGGACACTGGAACCAGGTATGTGCTTTTGGATCTGAGTTTCAACACTTAGCAACTCTGTGACCTTGGGCACATTGTTGTTTAAAATTGTAAAGTTTCATACTAGGCCTATTTCATAGGCGCATTGTGGAATTAAGTGTGGTACTGGATTAGCATAGTGCCTGGCACATATGAGCATCCCATACATGATATTAGGTTCTTCCCTCTTCAACTATTTGGTCCTGCTGCTTGAATATGGTATCTAGGATTTAGTAGGTCCCTGGAACATTCTGATTTCCAGAAGCCTCCTGGATTATTGTCCCATCACATCCCTTCTTTCTTGCTAAGAACTGAGAGAGGCAAGAGGGCCCAGGGACAGTGGCTGTATATCCCAGCCTCATGACAGGCAGGGTTGGGTCTGATGGAAGGGACCACCTGGATGTCCTGGGCCCTCCTCTAGAGTCTGCTCTGCCCCTTTCTGTGCTGAGGGGGTGGGGACAGACTGCCTTTGTTTCATTGGTTGCATTGCGGTCTCTTGTGTTGTGTTTGGAAAATAATAGGATGTCCAGAGTTGGAATGATGGAGGAGCAGGAGGTATATGGTTTCGCCTGTGACCATCACAGGTAGACTTAAGGGTTGACAGTGAGCAACAGGGGGCAGCTGAAAATATTTGTTGTTTATGTATGACAAAATTGCTTCCTTGGGGCACAGCTGTAGGGACTATCTATAGCTATGAGAGAAAAAAGATCTGAAAAATTGCAAACTTTGAAACAGCAACAAAAAGTAAAAGGAAGTATTCTTCTATGGAGGAGAATTCATCTTTTGTAAAAACTAAGTGGAAAAATTTTAATAGAACTACTAAAAATTATTTGGGGGTTACAGCCAAAAAAGGGTATCCAATGCCTTTTTCTAAGCATGTTTACTGAAGTGTATCCTTGAATAGTTTTGTTCACTCACAACTTCACAGGCCTCCCTGAACCAATAGTTTCAAACAAGCTGGCCTTTTTATTTTCCCTTTCTTCCCTTGGATAATGATTTCAGATTACTAAGAATAGTTTTAAACAGTTTAACCTGCACAGTTCTGGGCATATGGAAGCAGCCTGAGAAATCTATATGGAGTAGAGCCTAGCCCTTCCAGAACACATGCACCCTGCCCCCCACTCCCCTTACCTTCCATCCCCTCCTTCCAAATCCATCTGCCTTGCTGAAAGATTTAGAGGAACTGAATGTCTAACAGTGTGGAGGACCACTTGGGCTTCTGAAAAGTAGCAGCACCAATGTGCCTAGCCAAATAGAAAGAAAGGTTCTTTGTGAGGCACATACTGAGTTTCTGCTTTTAGTGCAGAGAGGATTGGAAGAGTTTACCAAGAGGATGCTGAACTGTCTTTGGGAGGCTGCTCAAGATAAACACTTGGATGCCTCAACTTGTGGTTGTTTGGGCTTAGGGACCAGGCTGCCTGTCTCCCCTCTCCTGGGACCCTTCCCAGAAGGCTGGCTTCATCTCTGGATTTGGAGAAGGCGCCACTTTGAAGTTATCCACCTCCAACTACAAAGGAGGGCTGCATGCATTCCTCTCACCAGAGCCCTTCAAGACTGACACCAGCAGAGTTCACCCCTTTCTCTGATAAGAATGCCAGGAATTTCCATCATTTCCTGTGAGGAATAACTAAATAAGCCCAGAGTGAGGCTGGCTTTTCAGCAGCACCTTTTCCAAACATCTCTAGATGGAAAGGGTGCAACATCAGGCGAGGGACTGACCCTGGGCAGAGAGATAAGTTAAGGGCAGGGAATGAGAGTCTTGACTTGGTGCCCCAATGAGATTTCTTTGAAATGTTCAAAGCTATTTGCATCATTTAGTGGGAAGGGGTTGTTTATGTGGTTTTGTAAGTCCTAATGGAGCTGATATTTCTGAATGTATGAGAATTTCGTGTCAAATAGCATGCAGAGAAGTAGATGCAAAAAAGATTGTCAGGCAGAATCACCTCGCAGGGTATTTGAAGAAAAACTCATCTGGCCCCTCTGCCCGCTGCTTCTGGTCAAGCAGGCAGGGTTCCTGAGACCTGAGAAGGGGAGTTCTCTGGCCATAATTTTTTTTAAAAAATAACTTGAGGCAATTTCCTAATTTTTATCATTATAAATGCTAGTGATATTCACAACCTCTCTTAATAATATTCGTTCAGGTGTATTAGAACCTCACTGGTAAGGTCAGATCCTCCCTGCCTAGTCTTTGTTGCTTATCAGCAAAAATTTGTTCAATACCAGATTCCCATAAGATTATGATTTTTTAACCATTTTCATATGGAAGAAACCATTAAACATCCTTTCTGTGCTATGCAATGACCTGTTCATTTGTTCATTTCATTCTCCCAGAATCCTTCAAGGTGGGATTTACCTGCAGTTTGCAAATGAGGAGACTGAAGCTGACCAGGCTATGTGGCATAGCCAATAATAGATTCAACTTCACTTCAGTCCTCATTGTTCTTTCCACTTGACCCAAGACTGAGAAGCACACAGATATGTCCTCCCTCAGAGTATCCCAAATTTTTGATGGGAAAATAAATGACTATAGATGTGTGGATTAACTCAGCAGTTGCTTATACATGGTCTTATTTCATTATTTCAAAATATGTACAGATTGAACACTTGAGCCCTGAATTTTTCAACCATTTCAAATATAATCCAACCCACACTCCTGCCTTCCCTGGTTTTCATTCACTTTTGAATCCTGGCAAGAGTGTGGGGAAGGAGAAAAAGGGCAATAATTTGTTTTTCCTACAATTGGGTTAAAGCTAAATGTGGTTTGTTTTTATTTTTGGAAAAATTAAAAAAAAAAAACAAAAAAACTACTCCTCAGCCATTTTCTTGTTACGACAGCATGAAGACATTAGGTTGTTTCCAGTGTTTGGTTGCTGGGGATAGGGTGGGGAAGTTATTCCTTTTGCTAGCAACTCTAAGCAACTTAAAACAGATGAACTTGGAAACTTTCCTTGAAAGATTTGAGCTGTTCATGTGGAGGCCCCTGGGAAAGGGAAAAATGTCCTACAGCCATGGATTTTGAGGGAAGACCAAGGTCCTCAGCCCAGTTGTGGACTAGAGTCTCTTTTCCTCTCTCACATTGCCTGTTGGTGCCCTTGATGTTCAGCATGGTGGCTGGTTAGAGAGCAAGGCATTAGAATTGGGTAGTCCTGTTCCCATGCTGGCTTAGCCCTTTACTAGCAAGGTATCCAATGTCTCTAAGCCTCACTTCTCTTATCTGTGAAATGGGAATGGCAAGAATACCTTCTTTACAGGGTACATGGACTATAAAATCTATATATAACATATATGAGGGGCCTGATATACTGTTGGTCTGCACTAAACTGCAGCTGTCACTAAACTGCTGACTATGCTCACTCCTCTCTTCCCTTTCCTGGACCTCACCATCCCTGGTTTGGTGTTGCCTCAGCTCTTCCTTTGTGAAGCGCACTAGGCCTCAGACTCTCTGATCCTTCCCACCCTCTATCCTCCCTTCATCACAATCTCACTGCCCTCACTCCTGTATTCTCTGTCCTGAATCCGGGCTACAATTTGCCCAGAGATTATCAAAGGAGTCTACTTTCTTGCAGGGCCTCTCCTTTTCCTCTCCTCTCCTCTCCTCTCCCCTCCCCTCCCCTCC
>PVKU01009350.1:0-62855 GCA_004027475.1 Anoura caudifer
AGATTACAAAATCCATTATGCTTGACTTGACTTTCTGAACTTAAAGGAGTAAATATTTTTTCTTGTTTGAAATAAAAATATTAATAAAGATTATTAAGACCAAAACAGATTTTCAGATGTCTGCATCAGAAACTTTTTATGGTAGCATAGATTTATGCATAACTGATAAAAATGACACTCAAATTAAAGCTCCTAGATTGTTGTCTAAAGTGTCTGTAGACTCTAAATATGTTTCTAAAAATAACTATGAGACTGAAACAAGTGAGGTTTATGTATCCTGTTAGCATCTGCGAAGCACCAAGTACATATTACCTTTTATAGATTTTGTGACTACTTGCATTTTTCTCTATTTTTGTACTTAAGCAAAGTTGAGCTAATCATACTTCTCAGTTCATAGCACACAAATTTTCTTCACCCATGAAACCAACTAGCATATGATAAAAAGTAGCAATCTAACTTAATTTTCTCACTAGTAAATTCCCTAAAAGATCTACTAAAGTTATCTATATATTTTTATATTTATTATATAATCTCACATAGAAATAGTTTGCTCTCTCTATTCTCTATTCTATTTCATCGTTCTGTTTGCTATCCCCAAAACAGTTAAATATTGCTTTTATGTGTAGCAATGTGTTGATTGTACTATAGTATATACTGTTATCTTATTTTCTGCTCAGGCAGGGCTTCCATTTTCATGCACATTTTTTAATAAAACTAATTTACATATTTTGCACACTTTTAGTTTTCTCATTTAAAATATATTATTTTTATTTTACATTGTATATTTTGGAAAATGAAGTATGTAATTTTTGTTGTCATTACCATTATATCTTGATCCTTTCCTTTGGATTTATTTCTGTTCTAATTAGAATATTTGTCCCAAGAATATTGTAAAACCACTTCTTTGTATAGTTAAATTTTGGCAGATTTATATAACTCAGAATTTTTTCTGCCTTCATGTTTAATAATTTGTTTATCTTACAATAAAAATGTATATGTTAAATTCTCTTTAATACTTCTCTTTAATTCCTCCTTTCTAAAATTTATTAAAATTTCACAAAACATCACCAAGAGTCAAGGCTACACTGTAAAAATATACATCAAGGTAAAGACAAGTCCATTCAATAATAATGTATATACGCACAAAAATGAATATTGTATAAAGTAGCAAAATATTTCAACATTTTCCTAACCTGACTAATACAGATGGGTATTACATCTTTATCAATCAGTATTAGACTTGTTTTCATTTATTTTTCTGGATAATATGTATGAAGAGGCCCAGTCATAGATATGTCCTTACTCATGAAAGCACCCCATGCAGAATAAACTTTATTTCCTCAAATCCTCCCCAAAGCAATTTAAGCTTAGTCTGTATTTACTAACACCCACATTATGAGACCACTTCACAATTCTCATAGTGGGCATTCTTCTTGCAAAAATGAAAAATATAGCCAACTTATTTAAGTTCAGATGTGTTCCTAGTCATCTGTACTTAAAAGACATTTACAAAAAGAAAGAGAAGCACAATACAACTTAGAACCTCTTAAAATTAATCACAGGAGGGTTACCCCTGATATCCAAAATTTTTGTTGCATTCTACTTTGTGTGTCTGAAATTCAATGATATCAATATCTCATCAGAATTTCCTTCTCAACTGAAGGATGGAGTACAAGGTCAATGCTACCTTGATAGAATGGGGATTCTGTTTAAGCATACATCCAGCTCTATGTCTCTTTAAATAAGAAATAAACATAGATTAATTTAAAAATATTGACTTAGAAAAAATTGCTTGTGCCACTTCACAAATATTTATGTTGAAGCACCAGAATTAGTATTATATGATCCTCCTGACTTTTTGTTCCCCATGTATATCTGTTAATAAGCAAGCGCTCTGCTTAGCTGGGACCTTCTAACTGGAAAAAACAGACAGGCAATGCCCAATACAAAACACTGGTTTATTGTTGAGAACCTTTGGGTTCTGTTTTCATTTTGGTTCTTAATAAATTTGATAGTTGTCTTTGCCTCTTTGTCAAATTTCCTTCCATGAAACAGGAAAAGCTGATCTGCCTGATGGGGGAAGTATTAAGATGATTAATATTTAAGAAAGATTGTGTGGGAAAAGGCCACCCAAGTTCAATGCATTATTATTTTACTAAATCATAATTTTCTTCATGTTCATATCAGTGCCCTTACTCTTTATGCAGCAATAACTGATTCAGACTTCATTTATAAAACAATTTTTAAAAAAGGCAGGGACAAGGGGAAAGAGCATTCACAACACAAAGCAAAGAAAAATTACAGCAATATGAACTCTCACACTGTAGCATTCTTTCATGGTCTGATACTTTTAAATCTTGAGTCATAGATGGAAATATAAATGAAAAAAACTTAAGGCACAACCGTGGTACAGTTGGCAAAGTAAGGTTTCTTGGACTGATTACTTTGGACTCCAGAAAGCTGCTTCAAAGTATCTACAGTTCCCCAGACATGATCAGTATGGTTCTGAGTGGTCACTCATCAGCCTTCATTGTCAGATAGGTTACATTAGAACAATTTTCTGTCTTAAACCCTGATATTAGTGTTGATATGGAAATAATCCATGGCTGTAATATTTCTTTTGCTGCTTAAGACTCTACAGATGATTTTTTTTTCTGATAGCACAACTTTGACTTGAATATGTAATAATATTCAAGTAAATAAGAATATGAGAAAAACCTGTAATTAAATTAGCTATTTTATTTCACAATAATTCTACTGGGCTCATATAGTTGAATCTACTGTTTTAAATTCTCTGTTTGCAGTAAGGTAAGCACAATTTGGAAAAGTTATAAGAAAAATACCTGAAAATAATGAAATGAGGGTGTGTTATATTGATCTTTATAATTTATTAAAGGTATAATCGATTAATATTATCTTTCCATGAAATAGATGCACCTTTAAAAAGATCTAAACTTTCTAAACAAACACATAAAAACTAAACACACACTAGATTATATGTTGAAGAAATGTCTCTTTGTACATTCAGAAAGTTAATCTAAATTCCAAGTAACCTCTCATGGATGTGTGTAATGTTTTTAAATAGTTTTTAAGACAGAAATTCTGACTTTTTAAAAAAAAAATGATAAAAAGAACTGATGGTTGCCACAGGGAGAGGGATAGGAGGACTAGACGAAAATGTTGAAGGAATTAAGAGGAACAGATTGGTAGTTACAAAGCAGTTATAGAGATATAAAGTACAGCATAAAGTAGTCAATTATATTTACAATTGGTAAGTGTAACAACTGGTGGGTACTGGGAATATAGGGGGGACCACTTTATAAATCATATGATTTTCTAACCTCTCTACTGTGCACTTGAATCTAATATATTATTGAATGTCACCTGTAATTGAAAAATGAAATGTAAAAAAGAATGAGAAGCAGTTTAAAAACATTTATATAAAAAGAAGATTTTAAGCCAAGGTTATGATATGATTTAGTTAAGTACATTTTAATGTGACATAGCCATTCAAGGTTATGTTCATAACAAATATTTAAATATGTTTAAAATGATCATAATATGAAGCACTTTTTTCAAGGCAAGCAAAATTGAATGCCACATAAGTAATATGATCTTAACTATAAATAGGTTGGAAGATATGAAGCTAGACTGACAGATAAATAGCTTGGTGCATCAAAAAATTAAGATGAAATACACAAGAACAAAATATACAAAGAAATGAGGAAGGCAGGAAGTAAGGAGAGAGGGAAGAAGGGAGAATGGAAGACGGAGGGGTTCGTGGGAAGCAAACTATTTTTTTTCTCCTTACACACCTCATTTTGAATAAAGTTTATCATTAAAACTTATGAGGTCCTTTATTTTGTCTTTTGATTCCTTATATATGTTATATTTTTAAGGTAGTCTGATCAAAAGTGAGTTTTATCAGACTCACTTGGATATTGAGTCTGATAAAACTCAATATTGTTGATATTTCATTTTGTTGGATATTTCAAATTTCCTATATTGATATGCATTTTCTTTTTTTTAGAACATCTTTTTTAAGAAAGACCAAGTTTATTAAGATTTTATTTTTATTGTAAAATATACACAATTTCAATTACTTTTCTAAAGCTAACTTAAATGTTAGAAACTTTATTAATTTATTTCTTCTTATTTAAAGTCAGCTTGCTCTTATATTCCCTTGTTATTTATAATATGTTTTTCATAAGTAGATATTAAATAATATATTTAAAACTGTAATTAACTATGGCATAGTGAGATGTATTTTCATAAATATATTAGTGTTTGTATTCCAACTTATTATAGTGTATACATAGTGAATTACAAAATTGGGGATAATTTTTTTCTTATGATTTTGCAAAAATACTTTATATATTTGTGATATTAACCTGATGTTTATTATAGTTGTTGTAAACAGTATTGCTGATATTTACCACACCCTTTATAATTATGTTCTTTCAGCACTTAGATTTTATTTTTTTATTTTATATAGCCAAATGTTAACTTATTTTACATGTTGTTTTCACATAGTCAATTAGTTATTTACTTATATAAACTTATAAGTATATATATTACTTTCAAATTAAATATTTAATATATTTCAGTTTTGCTTTGGCGTTAAGTATGAGATAATCAACTGTCCTTTCCCACACAACTATATCATATTGCTCATTGACATTACCATGCATTGGTGATTTTTGTTACCTATACATAATTTTATCTGTAAAAAATATGTCTAATATTTTCAGTCTTCAAAAGATCTATTTTCTGGTTTTGTGATGTTTAATATTACAATTATTTGCTTGTTATTTTGTTTTGTTCTGCTTTTATTTTTGATTAAGCTCCAGATTCATGAATTATTTTCTCTTTATCATTTTTGAATTTTTAAAAAATTTCATCCACTTTCATTGCTTTCCTATTTTGTGCTGTATTAATTTTTATATTTTGTTGTTTTAATAATGTTACTGCAAACAATTAATCTTGAATTTCCTCTTGCATAATTAATTGCAGTTTAAGCACTCATATATAAGAATCTATTTATTAAATTTATGATTTTATATTATTTAGATCAGCACAAATTATACAGTTTACTCATTTCGGGGTATTTTTTCTTTACATTCCTACCAAATATTGCTTTCAAAATTGTAACTTATGTAATTTATTCAAACATGTTCACCTATTCTATACAGTCATAGTACTTTATAATCTTCTTCAAAGAGATTCTTTTTGTTCCATTTAACATCTTTCCTTATATTTTATTTTTTCTTATTTCAATTTTTATTTACAGTTATCAGACATAACTTGACACACTTATACTATTTTCCTTTCCAAATGTTATTTTTATATGTTTTGTATAATAATTTATTTTAGAATAAATTTATATTTTATAACAAATTTCATATTCGGACTTCTGACCAAGATGGAGGTGTAGGTGGACACACTGTGCCTCCTCACACAACCAAAATTAAGGACAACAAAGATTTAGAAACAAGAAAACAACCAGAACTGATAGAAACTTGAATTGTACAGAAGTCCAACAACCATTCACCCAGACCAGTAAGAAGACCGGAGTCCCCGGAGGAAAATGTGGATGTTGGCAACCCAGGCTCACAGGCAGTGGCAGCTGGCAGATCCCAGGCATGCAGGCAGCGACTAGCAGACCCCAGGCATGGGGTGGCAATGGCAATGGTGCAGACCCAGTGAGGCTGCGCAAGGCGGTTGGCTGACCAGGTGGTCCCATGTTTGTGTGCAGATATTCCAGGTGAAGGGGAAGCAGTGGAAGGGACTGGAATCAGAGAGTGAGCGGAGCAAGTGCCATTGTTCCCTCTTGAACCCCGCCCCCACATACAGCATCACTACCTAGCAACTGGGCTGCCCTGCCCTGGGGAACACCTAAGGCTCCACCCCTCACCACGAAACAGGCACAACCAGATAAAAAAACAAACAAACAAACAAACAAACAAAAATGTCTCATATAGGAGAGCAGATCAAAGCCCCAAAACCATTTTATCTAAGCAACAAAGAGATAGCCAACCTATCAGATGCACAGTTCAAAGCACTGGTGATCAGGATGCTCACAGAATTGGTTGATTTTGCTCACAAATTAGATGAACAGATGAAGGCTACCATAAGTGAAATGAAGGAAAATGCACAGGGAACCAACAGAGATGGGAGGAAAACTGGGACTCAAATCAATGGAGTGGACCAGAAGGAAGAAACAACCAAACAGAAAACAAGGAAGAAACAAGAATTCAAAAAAGTGAGGAGAGACTTAGGAACTGCCAGGACATCTTTAAACGTCCCAACATCCAAATTATAGGGGTACCAGAAGGGGAAGAGGAAGAGCAACAAGTGGAAAACTTATTTGAACAAATAATAAAGGAAAACTTCCTCAATCTGGCAAAGGAAATAGATTTCCAGGAAGTCCAGGAAACTCAAGAGACCCAAAGAAGTTGGACCCAAGTAGGAACACACCAAGGCACATGATAATTACATTAGCCAAGATTAAAATGAAGGAGAGAATTCTAAAAGCAGCAAGGGATAAGGGGACAGTAACCTCCAAAGGCATTCCCACCAGACTGTCAGCTGATTTCTCAAAAGAGACCTTACAGGCAAGAAGGGGCTGGAAAGAAGTATTCCAAGTCATGAAAGTCAAGGACCTACATCCAAGATTGCTCTATCCAGCAAAGCTGTCATTTAGAATGGAAGGGAAGATAAAGTGCTTCTCAGATAAGGACAAGTTAAAAGAGTTCATCATCACCAAGCCCTTATTATATGAAATGTTAAAGGGACTTATCTAAGAAAAAGAAGATAAAAAATATGAACAGTAAAATGACAGCAAACTCACAGTTATTAACCACCATACCTAAAACAAAAGCAAATAAGCAAACAACTAGAACAGGAACAGAAACACAGAAATAGAGATCACATGGAGGATTAGCAACAGGGGAGTGGGAGGAAGAGAGGGGGAAAAGGTACAGAGAATAAGTAGCATAGATGGTAAGTAGAAAATAGACAGGGGGAGGGCAAGAATAGTGTGGGAAAAGTAGAAGCTAAAGAACTTACGACACATGGACATGAACTAAAGGGGCGGAATGTGGATGGGAGGGGGCATGCAGGGTGGAGGGGAATGATGGGGGAGAAATGGGACAACTGTAATAGTATAGTCAATAAAATATATTTAAAAAAAAAGAAGAAAAGAAAGAAAGAAACAGCTTCCTAACCACTTAGGTCCAGTATATAAAAAAGTAAATTTGAACTACAACTGATTCAAAATAAATCTAAAATTTTATAAATTCAAAAAAAATTTCCCCAAAACAAATTTAATATTCATTTTAGAACACATATCAAAAAAATAAGTAAACAAATTATATTAGAAGCATACACCTTCGAAGTAAGGTAATAACATATTGTTGAACATTCTTTGAAATACTCCTCCACAAAGGGTAGAAAGATATAAATATAGATATTGTTATACAAATATATATATATATGTGTGTGTGTGTGTGTGTATGCATAGACTCTGAGACTAAAGATGTGAAAAGGACAATGATATCCTTTTTATAAACTTTATTTAAGTCAGTGATGAAATTAATTAACAAATAATTAAATTATGTTAGGTAGTGATCAGTGCTGAAATAAAAAAAATAAAAGAATCATTTGTACCATTTATTCATTATTGCATAATAAACCCCCTCCTAACTTAATGGCCTAAAGTAAGTTTTAGCTATTACCCATAACTCTATGATTGATTTGGACTGTTTTGCTGATGTGAGCTAGGCTCAGTTGATCTCAGTTGAGTGTGCTAATGTGGTAAGGTGATTGGTGACTATTTCAAGGTGAACAGAGGCAATTGATCTGGAATGGCCATTACAGATATTTGACATCTGGCCCGCAGTAAGCTGGCATGGCACATTTGATTGGGTGATGATGTGCTTTTTATCATCCGGCAGGCTATCCTGGGTTTATTCACAAAACAAAGAATTTTGATGACTATACACAGAACTGATACCCTGTCATTTCCTCCACATTCTACAATCAAATAAGATCAACTCAGATTAGTAAGGTGCAATAGGGACTCTAACTCTTTTTTAGAGAATTTATTGGGGTGACATAAATGAAATATTACACAAGTTTTATATATAAAATTGTAAAATATATCATCTGTATGTTGTATTGTGTCTTTACCACCCCTAGCATGGTCTCCTTCATCACCATTTATCCCTCCTTCACCCTCTTCAACCTCCCCCATCTCACTTCCCTCTGGCAATCACCATACTATAGTCTGGGCACAGGAGTTTTTTTTTTTTTTTCTTGGCTTAATCTTTCCACCACTCTACTGAGCCCCCATATACTCCCCTCTGAGAACTCTTAGTCTCTTCCATGTATCCATGCTCCTGTTTCTATTTTGATCATCAGTTTAATTTGTTCATTAGATTCCACATGTAAGTGAGATCATGTATTTGCCTTTCTCCATCTGGTTTACTTCACTTAGCATAAAAATCTTCAGGTCCACTCATGCTGCTGAAGAAGGTAAGATTTCCTTCATTTTTATGGTCCTGTAGTACTGCATTGTGTAAATGTACCACAGCTTTCTTATCTACTCATCTAATGATGGGTGCTTCGCCTGCTACCAGGTCTTGGCTATTGTAAATAATGCTGCAATGAACATGACAGTGAATATATTCTTTTAAATTGATATTTCAGAAATAAAAAGCTTCTATTGCTAAAGAAAACAGCAATAAAATGAAAAGAGAACTAACTGTATGGGAAAACATATTTGCCAATGATACCTCAAACAAGGGTTTGACCCCCAAAATATATAAAGAACTCACATGACTCTACTCTAAGAAGACAAGCAACCTAATTAAAAAATGAGCAGAGGACTTGAACTGATACTTCTCCAAGGAGGACATATAGAGGGTCCAGAGACATATGAAAAGATGCTCAGCATCACTAGCCATCAGAGAGATGCAAATTAAAACCACAGTGAGATACACCTCACACTACTCAGAATGGCCATCATAAACAAAGCAACAAACAACAAGTGTTGGAGAGGTTGTGGAAAAAAGGGAACCCTAGTGCACTGTTGGTGGGATTGCAGAATGGTGCAACAACTATGGCAAACAGTATGGAATTTCCTCAGAAAACTAAAAATGGATCTGCCTTTTGACCCAGCAATTCCACTGCTAGGATTACATCCTAAGAACCCTGAAACACCAATCCAAAAGAACCTATGCACCTCAATGTTCATAGCAGCACAATTTACAATAGCCAAGTTCTGGAAGCAACTTATGTGCCCATAGGTAAATTAATGGGTCCAAAACTATGGTATATTTACACAATGGAATTCTATGTCACAGAAAGAAAGAAGGAGCCCCTACCCTTTGCAACAGCATGGATGGATCTGGAGAGCTTTATGCCAAGTGAAATAAGCCAGGAGGTAAAAGACAAACATCATATGATCTCGCCTTTAACAGGAACATAATCAACAAAGTGAACAGGCAAGCAAAATATAACCAAAGATACTGAAATAGAGAACAGGCTGACAGTGACCGGAGGGGAGAGAGGAGGGGATTATTGGGGACAAGGGTGAAGGGTTTGCAGGAACAATTTTAAAGGACACGTGGAAAATAACAAGGGGCGGGTGGAAACAGGGGAGGGAGTGGGGAGGGTTGATGGGAAAAGGCAGAAAACCATACTTGAACAACAATAAAAAATGTTAAAAAAATAAATTAATGTTTCAGTTTTCTGCAGATATATTCCTAGAAGTGGGATCACTGGGTCAAAGGTAGTTTCATTTTTAATTTTTTGAGGAAACCCCATACTGTTTTCCACAGTGGCTGCATCACTCTGCATTCCCACCAATGGTGAACAAGGGTTCCCTTTTCTCCACATTCTCACTACCACTTGTTTGTAGATTTATTGATGATAAACATTTTGGCAGGTCTGAGATAATATCTCATTATAGGCTTAAATGCATATCTCATAATCTCTGATGATTAGTGATAATGAGAATTTTTTCATGTCTATCGACCATTTGTATGTCTTCTTAGGAGAAATCTCTAGGTTTTCTCCATTTTTAAAATTGGACTGTTTGTTTTTATTGGTATAGAATTTTACAAGTTACAAATTTTGGATATTAAGCCTTTATCAGATGTATCAGTGAATATGTTCTCCCACTCAGTGGATTGTTTTTTCATTTTGCTGATGATTCCCTTTGCTGTTCAAAAACCTTTTAGTTTCATTTTCCCATTTGTTTCTTTTTTTTTGTTTCCTTTGCCCATGGTGACATATCAGAAACAAAATATTGATAGGAGAAATGATCAAGATTTTACTGCCTATGCCTTCTTCTAGGAATTTTATCATTTTGAGTCTAACATTTTTTTAGTTTATTTTTTGTATGGTGCAAAAAGGTGGTCTATTTTCATTTTGTGCACAAATCTCTCCAATTTCCCCAACACCATTTATTAAATAGACTATGATGTACTCAGAAAATTGTAAGACATTGAAGAAAGAACCTGAGTAAGATACAAATAAGTTGAAGCATATACAGTATTCACGAATAGGAAAAATTAACACCATTAAAATGTTCATACCACCTAAAGCGATCTACTGATTCAATGCAAATCCTATCAAGATACCAAAGGCATATCTCATAGAACTAGAACAAATACTCCAAAAATGTATGTAGAACCACTAAAGACTCCAGACAGCTACAGAAATCTTGAGGAAGAAGAACAAAGTTGGAGAAATCATATTACCTGTTATTAAACTATACTACAAGTCTATAGTAATCAAAACAGCATGGCACTGGCATAAAAACAGACACATAGATCAACAGAACAGGGTAGAGTCCAAATAATAACCCATGCTATTAAAATAAATTAATATTTGACAAAGGAGGAACAAACTCTGACTCTTGATGAAAGAAAGATCAGTTGTCATGAAATGTGTGGGTAAAGTAGGCAAAAGACATATGGACAATAACAAGGAGGGTTAGAAATAGGGAAGGGAGGCAGGGAGGGCTGGGGTGGTACGGAGGAATGGGGATAAAAGGCAGAAAACTGTACTTGAGCAACAATAATTTTTTTTTTAAAGTAGCCTTGGAGAATTAGGACTATTTTTGAGGAAAAACAATTCAGGACATTGAGAAAAACATGTTGCTACTCTAAAATGTTTGGCCAATTAAGGTCTCTTGAATTAAATAACATTTTGCATAAAAATCTAGGGAAAAAAAGTGTTCCACTTAGAAAATAGTGCTTTAAATAGAACAGCTTATTCAGAAAATTAAAAGAAGGAAAGTAAGAGCTTTGAAGAAAACAGTTAAGACCTGGACAAAGGGAGGGTGTGGTTACAGACGGGCAGGGTACAATCAATGAGGACAATATGGCCTTGGATTCCAATCTAAGGACTGCCAGGTCCACTAAAACAGAAAATACCTTTTCCTGAGAATCGCTGCACCATGCAAAATTAGGCAATAAAAACCCATAGGAGGTCTGGGAGGTATATTCTGCTGGTACCTACAGTTATATAGAGAACATCTGTGCCTGTAAGTTCAAGAACTTCTTTGGAACTGCAGACCTGACCTATCTATTGCTGGCAATATCATAGGCTATGAAATAAACTTATGATTCATGTAAATCTACATTGCTTTACTTCTGATGAGCCTAGTGATTATGGAAGCTAATGATTGGCAAATAGCAAAGTTTATGGTATATTTTATGAATTTGTTAATATTACATTTTTAGGGATTTGCTGCCTTAATTAATTAATCTTTCTCTAATGTCACAATGAAAGGTGAAACATATATGAGAATTAAGGATAGACAGAGGGGGTCAACATATGCATTAAAAGCTCCTTCTCTGTTATCTGACATGTAGTCAAAAAGACCCGTCAACCCTAGGGTGTCCTCATGATTTACGTTTCCACTACAACTGCCTTAATACAAGCCTCTTTTCTCTCTAACCTGACCCACTACAATTACTCTTAATTATTTTCCTCACATGCACTCCTTCATTGTAAATAAAGATATTATAATCAGAATAAAGAAAAAAGAAGCAAATTTTAAGTATAAGTTGGATTTCTACAAAACGAACATACTTGGGAAAATATCACATAGGTCAATACACAGAACATTAGTGATACCCTAAGAAGACTCTCTCAAGCCTCCTTTCAGTAAGTAACTGCTCCAAATATAATGTTATTTTTGTTTTTATCTTATTAATTTTACCTGTGACTTCACCCTTATGTGAAGGCAATTATAAATAAGTGTATCTGACTTCTTTTACTCAACATTATGTTTAGACACCCATCCTTAGTATTGGATGCAATAGTACCAGTTTACTCCCTTTTACTGCTTCACATTCATTGTATGATATTCCCATGATATAATTATCCATTTTACCGTTGGGAGAGATTTAATGTATTTATAGTTTTGGACTTCCATGGTAAATGCCTCTGTGAGCATACTTCTATTTTTCTACTGGTAAATGTTTATGCATTACTTGTGAGCATATACCTAGAAGAAGAATTGCTAAGTCAAGGGTTATGTACATAATCATCCTTAGTATAGATTTCCATAGAGTTGTTCAAAATTACTTTACCAGCTTACATTCCAAATTACATTCTATGAGAGTTCCGATTATTACACATCCCTTCCAATACTTGTCAGTTGGTTCTTTGCTTTGTCAATCTGTTGGGTGCAATGTTACTACAAAGTGGTTTCAATTGTCATATCTCTGATACTTTAATTACCATATCTGTGATGCCAGATGATACTTTGCAATTTTTATATACTTATGTGCCATTTGAATATTTCTTTGTAAAATACCTGTTCAAAATTTTTTAGTTGTTGCTCATTACACTTGTCCAACATTTTTCCCCGTTGCTCTCTCCTGCCCTGTCCTATTTTTGTACTATGCTCTCTGCCTTTTTCTTAGTGAATTACAGCAGTTCTTATATATTCTGGTTCAGAGTTATTTGTCAGATGAGTTATCTGTCATCTATGTGTTTATGGATATATGCATATATATAATATATAATTGCAAACATATTTTATTCTTTATTTAAGTTGTTTTCATATTGTTTAATGATATCTGTGATGATCAGATATCAAGTCAAAGCCCTGATGATTGTTATATAACCCTATTAGAGTTCTTTCTTTTTAATTCTGTTTAATTTTCATTTTCATTCTGTTTTTTTATGTTGTCCAAATAGAGTTGCCTCCATTTTCCCACCATCATGTCCCCTCGCCTCACCTCCCATCCTCAATCCTTCCCCCCTTTGACTTTGGCCTTGTGTCCTTTATACATGTTCCCTGATAACTCTTTCCCATCTTTCCCCCATTATCCCTCCTCCCCTCTGGTTATTGTCAGTTTTTTCTTTATTTAAATGTCTCCAGTTATATTTTGCTTGCTAGTTTGTTTTATTGATTAGATGCCACTTATAGGTGAGATTATATGGTATTTGTCTTTCATGGCCTGGCTTATTTCACTGACCATAATGCTCTCCAGTTCCATCCATGCTAATGTGAAGGGTAGGGGTTCCTTCTTTCTTTCTGCTGAGTAGTATTCCATTGTGTAACTGTACCACAGTTTTTTGATCTATTCATTTGCTGATGGGCACCTAGGTTGCTTCCAGCACTTGGCTATTGTAAATTGTGTTGCTATGAACAATGGGGTGCATAGGTTTTTTTGAATAAGTGTTTCAGGATTCTTAAGGTATAATCCCAGCACTGGTATTCCTGGGTCAAAAGGCAGTTCCACTTTTAGTTATTTGAGGACATTCCATACTGTTTTCCATAGTGGCTGCACCAGTCTGTATTCACACCAACAATGTACTAGGGTTCCCTTTTCTCCACAACCTTATCAGCAATTATTGTTTATTGATTTGTTTATGATGGCCATTCTGATTGGTGTGAAGTGGTTTTTCATTGTAGTTTTAATTTGCATCTCTCTGATGGCTAGTGATGCTGAGCATCCTTTCTTATGTCTCTGTACCCTGTGTATGTCCTCTTTGGAGAAGTGTCTGTTCAGGTCCTTTGCCCATTTTTTAAATTGGTTGTTTGTCTTCCTGGAGTAGAGTCATGCAAGTTATTTATATATTTTTGAGATTAAACCCTTGTATGAGGTATCATTGGGAAATATATTTTCCCATAAAGTTGATTCCCTTTTCAGTTTGCTGCTCTGTTATTAGCCATGCAGAAACTTTTTATTTTGATGAAGTCCAATTTGTTTATTCTTTCCTGTATGCCCCTTGCTCTGTGGAACATATTGGTGACAATATTGCTGCATGGAATATCTAAGATTTTCCTCCCTGTTTTCTCCTGTAGGACTTTTATGGTGTAGCAACTTATATTCAAGTCTTTTATTCATCTTGAGTTTATTTTTGCATATGGTGTAAGTTGGTGGTTGAGTTTAATTTTTTCTGCATGTAGCTGTCCAGATCTCCCAACACCATTTGTTCAAGAGGCTATTTTTACTCCATTTTATGTATCTGCCCCCTTTATCAAATATTAATTGGCCATAGAAACTTGGGTTTATTTCTGGGATCTCTATTCTGTTCCATTGATTTATGTTTTTCTAGTTGTTTTCAGTGACAATGTTGGCTCAATATTAGTTACTCCACTTTTGCTAGAAGCAGAATGTCTAAATTGCTTTATCTATCTATCATCTTGCTATCTGTCTGTCATCTATCTGCATATATGTATACATATATGAGTATGTATGTTAATTATATGTATTTATTTGTTCTACACTTTAGGTTATATAATTAATTAGGTTGTAGTATATTCAAATGTTGTACAAGTGTTATCACTATTTAATTCCAGATCATTTTCACCAGCCTCCACAAAATTTTGTATTCATTTAGCAATCCCATCTCATTCTTCCCTTTTCTTATTTATTTCCATACTAGTTTTATTTATTAAAATAGCCAAAATTTGGGAGCAACCAACATGTGATCAGTAGGCAAATGAATAAGTAAATTATGGTAAATCCAGAAATTGATGTATCATTTAGCACTAAAAAGATATTAGCAATCAAACCAAGATTATTACTTTGTAGAAAACATCATTCTGAAAGGCTACACACTTAATGATATCAACCAGATGACATCTTGAAAAAGGCAAGATTATGGAAATGGTAAAAATATCAGTGCTTCCAAGGGTTTGAGGGGAAGAGGGGATGAATATGCAGAGCACAGGGACTTTTGGCCAGTAAAACAACTCTGTAAAGTTTTATAATGGTGGATACATGTAATTATATATTTGTCAAAACTGATAGATTGTACAGCATAAAGAGTGAAGCCAAATGCAAATATGAATTTTAACTGACAATGATGTGACAATTGGTTTCTCATTTGTAGCATATGTACCATACCAGTGTGCCGATGATGATGAAGGCTGTGTATAGGGTGTGAGGAGACATGCAGAAACCCTCTATTTTCTACTCAATTTTCCTGTGAGATTAACTGTTGTAAAAAATTAATCTATTCATTAATATATTTAAATTTATACAAAACCTTGCAAAAATTTTAATTTAATCAAAATAGAAAGAAAATAATATTTATTAAGATGGTAACAATAAAAACAGTCCACATTAACAATAAAAACAAAGTCCACATTAAAGAAAAACAAGAAAAATAAAATATATTCACTATTAATACATAATTTGTGAATAGACTGAATATTTCTTTAAAATACAGTGACTGCATTAGTGGGCAGCAATTAATTCCAGTTATGTTTTTTAAGAAAAAATACAACAAAAATATTGTATTTTTGATAAGGTAGCAATTTTTAATAAAATAAAGAGATGAATAGAAATTTCAGAAACTGGGAATAAAACTCAGTAGCAGCATAATAACAAAATATGTGAAACTTAAGGTCAAAGCATCAAGTAGGAGAGTGAGCCCGAGCAAAACATTGTGTAATAATAAAAAGTATAATTTAGGAAAAAAAGTAAAAGTAAATTTTTTTTTACATCAAGCAACAATAGCAATAACACATAAAAAGGAAACACATAAACCAGCCCTGGCTGGTGTAGCTCAGTGGATTGAGTGCAGGCCTACAAATGAAGGCTGGTTCAATTCCCATTCAGAGCACATGCCTGGGTTGTGGGCCAGCTCCCCTGTTTGGGGTGTGCAAGAGGCAACCACACACTGATGTTTCTCTCCCTTTCTTTCTTCCTCCCTTCCCCTCCCTCTAAAAATAAATAAATAAAATCTTTATTTAAAAAGAAAATATTTCTAGAAATGTATCAAGGATCAAACAAAAATGTGATTCTAGGTGGTGATTTTTTAAAATATCATTTCCAGAATGTGACTAAGTGTGTTAAAATTAAAATGAGGACAATGAGGATATAAATAATAAAATCAACCTCAGCTATTTGGAGTCCATTGCTCCTGTCTCTGCCAAATGCTATTCTTTCTTGGCACTTTTTCCATTTATTTCTCTGTTGCTCTCCCTCATTCACCAAATATGTTAGCATCTAAATCACTCTCTTTTTCTCTACCATTAGTCTTATAAGGGTTATTGATAATTTCAAAGTCTATGATAATTCATACTATCTGGGATTCTGATTTTGCTGATCATCTCACTTCCAAAGATAGTGACCTCTATTTCATCTCAAGTACTTACTAGTGTGGGTACTGTACCTAGTTATCACCAAAAATGTACTGCTTCCATCATGTCGGCTTAGAGCAATCCCACTCTCTAACCAACCCCACTTCCTTTACAGGTCTGATTTCAGTACATCAAATACGAAACTCTGTTACATCATTAAGGTCCTCAAATCTTTTGATCACAACACTTTTTCTCTCTCCATCATCTATTTCCTGTTCTTAGTATTCTATTTATCTAAATTAGATTCCATAAAGAAAATTATAGTCATCTTCCTGTAAATACTGTGAATTTTTTTCCATCCTTCCCTCAATTTTACTCACTTGGGAAACTTCTATTCATTGTAAATCTCAAACTTCTGCCTCTGTCTAGCCACCACCAAAACAGCTGCACGTTGATGAGAAAATGATCAAGCAAACAGGTTTCAATGTTTACTATGCCCAGTCATTGTTCTAAATGTTTTATACATTTGAACTTGTTTAATGCTATCAACAAGTCTAAAATATTCAGTTTTATGATACAAATCTATCTCAATTCTGAATATAAGTATAAATGTAGAAAGTAATATATTTGTACCATGGCAGTATTATTCATTTGATATTAATTGATATCAAATATGCAAACATATTTTTAAATGAAGCATTTGTCATATGTTTTCATAATAATGGTGGTATGAAAATATATGAATACTTTTTATATATTAATTTATAACAACCATTTGTGATGGATATGATGAATAGCCTAGGTCGATTATTACTAAAATCTACCATGGAAAATAGCATTTATTTCAAAAATGAAAAATAGTTCCATATCCAGTAATATATTAAGATAATGCATTTTATCAACAAAAAGGACAGATGGTATTTACATCCATAATGCATGCTAAAAAAAATTACCTTATAAAATTTAGCCTTATTAAATTGGTATAGCAGTAACTCATATTTTATAATGGTATATTGACTACTTACAATAAATATTTAAGTAAAATAAGTTTGAAACAAACAATATACATATGGCTAAATATTTAATAAAAAAACTATTTAGAAAGTTGAATTATCCTAAAAGTACAATGCTAAATTTTAGGAACAAAAGAGGATACTTATTACTATTACACTTACTCAGATCTTTCTAGTGTACATCTATTCCATGTCTTCTGTAGATGAGGTACATTAATACTAAAAATTAGAAACAAAAATAAAATAATGGACAAATATTAATAAAAAGGAGATATAATTATCCTTATTTGGAAATAATATGGCTATAAACATAATAAAACATTTTTTATTAACAAGTTAATTTGGTAAGTTGATGGAATATAAGAATCTTTCCACAGGAGTCATTATCTGCTATAAATGAAAATGAATAAATATTCCAATCACAATAGTGCCAAAAGCTATAAAACACATAGAAGTCATTTAACAAGAAAGCAATAAGACTTATATGAGGAAAAAGATAAAATATTATTATGGGGTATAAAATAAGATCTAAACTAATGGAAATAATTAACATAATCCTCTATAATGCATTGTTAGATAAATTCTAGCAAATTTATAATAAGCTATGCAGCTGTTAAAGGCAATAAGTCACTTCTATGTCAGTTGTCCTGGAGTCATATTTCTGTGTAATTCATGTTAGAAAAGTACATTGGTGAAATGACATTTTTCTATTAAAGCCAGATATGTAAGGTGTTAATTTTTAAAACAAATATGATCATTTTCAGGCAGAAAGAAAGAGGAAGAGAAGAAGGAAGGAAGGAAGAGAGGAAGGAAAGAAGGAAGAGAAAGAGAAAGCTACCTTTTGATATTAGGAATTTGCACACATTTGTGTGATAATGATCTAAGATCTGGAAGGAGAGACAAGCTTTAGAAACTTGTTTATCCAAGGAAAGATAAAGAGGAAAGTATATTATTTAAAATAAAAATCACTCTGTTAGCTAGCAATACTGAGCACCTTTTCATGTGTCTCAGGATCCTCTGTATGTCCTCTTTGGAAAAGTGTCTGTTCAAGTCCCTTGCCCATTTTTTAATTGGGTTGCTTGTCTTCTTAGAGTGGAGTCATGTAAGTTCTTTATCTATTTTGGAGATTAAACCCTTGTCTGAGGTATCATTGGCAAATACATTTTCCCATACAGTTGGTTCTCTTTTTACTTTAATACTGTTTTCTTTAGCCATGCAGAAGCTTTTTATTTTGATATAATCCCATTTGTTTATTTTTTCCTTTATGTCCCTTATATCCTAAGAACCCTGAAACACTAATCCAAAAGAACCTATGCACCCCAATGTTCATAGCAGCACAATTTACAATAGCCAAGTGCTGGAAGCAACCTAGGTGCCCATCAATAAATGAAGGATCAATAAATGAAGGATCAAATGAAGGGTACATTTACACAATGGAATTCTAAGCAGCAGAAAGAAAGAAGGAGCTCCTACCCTTTGCAACAGCATGGACGGAACTGGAGAGCATCATGCTAAGTGATATAAGCCAGGCGGTGAAAGACAAATACCATATGATCTCACCTTTAACAGGAACCTAATCAACAAAACAAACAAATAAGCAAACATAACCAAAGATACTGAAATTCAGAACAGGCTGACAGTCACCAGAGGGGAAAGGGGACGGAATTTCAGGGGAAAAGGGAAAGGTTTTAGAGCAACAAGTATAAAGGACACATGGACAAAAACTAGGGGGGGGGGTGGAAATGGGAGGCAGGTGGGAGGGATGTGGCAGTGGGCTAGGATGGGAGTAAAAGACAGAAAACTGTACAAGAACAATTATAATAAAATTAAAAAAATAAAAACCACAAGATGTATAATTACAATACAGTTATCATGCTACTTGTTCATGAGAAATATCTCTGTGGAATTTGTTTTCAGGTTTGCCTGAGGATGTAATTTTGATTCTTAGCCTCTCTCTTTTGCATTATCCTTTAGTCAGCCTTGTCCACTTTGGGCCCCATGCTGCTGCATTCTGGTCTGATTGCTGCCCTTAAATTATTTAAAATAATTCTCAATTTCGTGGCTCCATTTGTCAATGTTCAAGTTTTACTTTCAGTTTTCTGCTTCAATAGCCCCCAAACAGTCACCTCAATTGCTATTGCTGCAGCTTTTTATGTTACAATTTGCTATTTCATGAGTGTATAAAATATCAAAGAAGACCTAGAATCATTATGGTTTATTTTGAGAATGAGTTCTTTGAAACATTTTGGAATTATAAGTCCCCTTCCATAAAACAAAGCTCTTAAAAAACCAGGAACCTGAAAATATAACACATTGTAATGTTCTTCAGCCACAACTAGTATGTTTCCTGTCTTCTGTTGATGAGGTTCATGAATACTAAAAGGTTTCAACACTCAACATTATCCTGCATTCATTATTACAAATGAATAATAGAAACTATCTTTCTGATGCTTTTGAGGAGGTACCAACATTTCAAAATTCTCTTATATAACCATCAGCTCTGGAACCAAGGAATAATTTCAATCCTGTTATTTTTTTACTGCCAATTTTTACTATTATCATCTGGAGTTTGCCCCAGTGCTACAAATATCTTTTAAAATTGGGAACTGAAGACACTAGAAACAATGGAATTGTATCACTTTATTTCTCCATTGTATCCAAACTTAAATAGTTATTTTAGTTTCCCCTAGGTTAACTTTTCATACTTTCTGATTTTTATTTTTTAGAATCAAATTTTCTAAAATGACCCATTATTATATTTTCAGTACATTTTTAAATTGCTCAATTATAGTTGTCCCCATATCCTCCCATTACTTTCCCCTGCCCTACCCACCCCCCACCTGCCATATCCAATCCTCCTCCCCATTGCCTTTGTCCATGGGTCTTTTATACATGTTCCTTCACTTGATCCTTCCCTTTCTTTTCCCCATTACCCTCCACTCTCTCCCCTCTGGTCACTGTCAGTTCGTTCTTTATTTCCATGTCTCTGGTTTGTTTCATTCCATTCAATCTATATTTACTTTTTATAAACTCCATCTCAGTTTTCTTCGAGTTGTTTGCACTGTGCATTATTTTTGAACATCTTTGTGTAGACTCTGGTCTTCCTGGCCCATTTTCCATGAAACAATTATATTTAAATCTATAACATATTCATGAAGTTTGCACCAAACTCTCAATGACTTACCTCTTAACCAAATTGAGATCATATTTCAGTAGCACAAATATAAATTGTCTGCATGGCTTTTAAAATATGAATAAGAGTAACCCATTCCATTTCCTGGACAAAGTCTTTCTTAAGAATCATGTTTTCTTTCTCTCTACTATATTACCAGGCTATCCCATATAAGGCTCAGCCTTTTTCCTGAGAACTAGTTAAAAAAGATTTATAAGAAACCTGTTATGTTACCTAAAAGGGGCATATAATATGAGCAAGAAATATAACAATGTTTAACCATAAATCATTGAGCTTTGGAAGCTGTTTATCACTGTAACAAACTTCAAACTGACTGACACAATAGCCTCTTCTTTAGTTAAAATTCTGTTGATATTTATTATAATTCTGAATTGGGAAACTATCAGAATCCTTCAACATCTTTTTATATTCAAGGGATAAAAATATTTAAAAAATCAGTGATTAAAGATGGATTGATTCTAACAAACTACCATTTCTAAAACAATTAGACTGATAATTCATGAGTGTTACTCTTGCTAGAGTGGAGGTATAATACAGTAGAGGCCCTCATGAAAGAAACTAATAAATTTGTTATCTTGTTTTGTCTTCTTATAATATTGGTAAATGACTTGTGCCATGGATTTTTTCTCATATGATAGCCACTGCTATTTGTTAGATATAGAAATAACAAATAAATACATCTATATGCTCAAATTAATATACTTTACCTGCCCAAATATTTTAGTCAAAAATGCATCTGATGTCCCTTAGGTCCTGTTTATAACATTACAAATAACAAGTAATCTGTGTGTGTGTGTGTGTGTGTGTGTGTGTGTATTTAAGTAAAAGTGTTCCAAACACTGGCTAAGCATCTCAAATACATTATCTCATGTTATACTCACAACAACTTAGATTATTTGTTATTTTTTTACTGTTACTGCTCAGCTCCCAATAGACCTTTCTTGCCTCTGTGAACCTGAGCCTCTAGCAAACTTCATGCCCAGATTACATTGGTAGAGGCTTCCTTAGTTTGAATGATATATCTTTTTCAATCCTGGTACTTTTTCCATACTTTTAATATGAACCCATTTCCTTTTACTTAAAATTGTTTTGTATGAACCATTAAGAAAATCCATCTTACTATATATGTTTTTCATTGTCCCATATATTCTTGTTTATTTGTTATTATTTTTCTGACTTCCATGCAGTAATTACTTTTGTTATTCCTTTTTACCTCCTCTATCAAATTTAATTGTACCTTACCTGGTTATCTTATAGATTTACAGTACACATATATTCTTGATTTATATATTGTCAAGACTTATAACTGTCCTTAAATTAGTATTTTTTTCCACATCACAGAAAACACAAAACTATAAGACTTTTAACTCTATTAATTAACTTCTGCCTCTTGAGTTATTATTTTTATATAGTTTACATATAAAAATATTATAAATCTCCTATGACAAAGTTACTATTGTCAATCTGCATATTCAATGTTCTTTTATATTTACATATTACCTTCCCTCCCATGAGTGTTTTCTATGGTTTCCTGTAGTTTCATGCCTTTTCTCTATGTCATAATCCCTTCATCTTGGGAGGAATATAATTCATTCTAAAACAATTCATATTTTCTGTGGTTTTCCTTAAATAATCATAACCTAACTGGTAATAATTGGGAAATCAAAATAGTCTTTAATCAAATTTCCATAATCTCAGAACAGTACCCTCAAATCCACTGGGTTAAAGAATGTGACTAGGAAAGTGGTCTAGGTCAAGTTGTTCACTTCCTCTTACATTCTTTCACCAAAGGCAAACATCTTGTGCATTCAAGGCAAGAGAAGTGAATAAAAGCAAGACAGCAATCAGGGGAAGCAAACATAATCCAAGAAGTTAAATTTCATTCTACCTTTTCATAGAAATTTGAATTTTAAGTGAAGTCACTCAAGAATGCAAGATGATAAATCATCGTGATTAAATGACGTATGTGTAGATATATGCAGGGTTGGCAGAAGTAGGTTTACAGTTGTAAGTGTGTATTAATGAGTTCCTGCAGCTGAGATCACCAATGTTGCCTGGTTCCTTATCCTTCCTGTATCTGCCTGTTAGACTCTTGCTTTTTATTATTTCAGATATCTTTATCTCTTCACAAAATTGATTCTTTTCTCCCACTTAATTAAATAGTGTCAGTTTACGTTGTATATAACAATAATCCTATTTGATAAAGTAGGGCTGAATTCAAGCATTCTTAATTCACTGGGCTAAGTGCAATGTTGAATCATTCTATACCACATTAATCCCATAAAAATTGATGTAGCTAGTCAAGTTATTCCTGATTTCTAACACATTAGAAGCAGAACTTTCACTTATTTTTTTCCTGAAGAAAGTAGGAGTGTTCTAGATTTGCCTTTCCCCACATTTCAGTGCTGGACTTTTCTTTTCAGGCAAAAATTCCTTATATATACTACCTCCTGAAAGGTACATTAGGTCTGAAAATTATATGTTTCTTAAAAATTTGATATAATTTTTATGATCTAACAGACATGAAACTTATGAGGCATGTACATGTTTGTGTGTGTGAGAGAGAGATATTTATATTTTATCTAAGAGTTATTTGATTATTAATATTTTATCTTCTATGAAATCAAATTTTGTAATGTATATATTCCTAGAAAATCATCTTACTACCTGAGAAAAATTTATCTTTTGCAAATTTTCTATAAAGAGGTTGTTCTGTACTAGCTGGTATAAAAATGAATAGGACAGAAACATTTTCTAGAGGTATTACTATTTCAATTAAAAGATAATCATTTGCAGAACATGCCTAGGAATTTTGAAATTATAGCATATGGACCACCTTGGTAGCAAATTTCCACTTGAAAGTATTCCTAAGCCAATCCCATTTTTATTTTAATGTAATTTCAGAAATACCTTTGCTTGCCTATGAAAACTTTAATTTAAATAAAAATTTGGTCATTTTTAAAAAGAAAATTATAAATTTTTTTAAATTATTAAGATTGAATTATCTAAATCAATGCTACATTTAAAATATTAAATAAATATTAAATAAATATTAACTTAATAGTATATATAAGATTTAAATAATTATAAATATATATTATATTATAAATGCATTATACTACAAATATAAATATATATTATAAATATTATAATGACACTTATGAGACATGTACTTGTCTCAAATACACTATACCACAAATATATTTCTAAGTATATTTCTAAGTTATTCCTGCCTTGAAAACTTACTGAGTGCTCACTATAGTTAAGGTGCATTATCAAATAATTCAAGGGTTATAACAGTGGAAAGGAAAGGTGGTAAATAAGAGGTGAGTATCTACTATTTATTACTTTCTATGTGTCCTTTCAAGCTGATGTAGAGTGTAGCATCTCTTTTATAGGTGAAGAAAGTAACATTCAAAAGGAAAAATAACTTTAAGCTTTAAAACTTGACAGTAATAGGGCAGACATTTGGATTAGGTCTGATTTCAAAACCTGTGTTCTCTCTATTATAGTCTATTCATTCAAAAAATAGTTAAGACCGAATTCTCAAGGAATTTAAGAATCCAGCAAAGACAAAATCACAGAAGTTAATGATAACTGCTCTGAAATAGCTAGGAAAGAGAATGGGGCGGGGTGTTGTTTCATTGGTAGAAACCATCACCTCTTTGCATTAATTACATAGAGAGCTGTTCTGAAGATTGATGGGCGGTTATATGTCTCAAATGATGGAGCAACATTGTCAGAAAATATGCAAGTCAAGTGTTTAGGACTAGAGGAAGAGGGTACTTAATGATGCTGAAGAGTAAATTTATGGCTTTTGATGTTTGTTTGTTTTTAAATAATATCAGGATAAATAAATTGAGACTCTACAAGTTTGAATAAATTGGAGTTAAATTATTAATGTCAAAGAATTGTATAGGATATAAAGGAATAGATCATAGGAAAGATATTATAAAGTAAAACATAAAAATATTTTAGAATACTCAAAATTTTTGATGCCATTACTATAGGATAGTTATGAAATTAACACAGCCAAAATTCTGATTGCAGAGATACCTCTTTGGATGTTAGAATTGTTACCGGGCAAAGCGGAGGTTTGACTGTCTATTGCCATCAACAGACAAATTCTGGAGGCAGAGGGTGGTGAGAAAGGGAAGAGGTGCTTATTCAAATGCCGCACAATGGGTAAGAATGAGGACTCTCACCTCAAAGACCAACCCCTCCGGGAAACCCAGAGAAAAATCCAGTCACACTCATCCAGAAAAACCAAAAGCAGCATCCAGAGTTCTTTCTCCCATTCACAGTATCATCCTTTGGGACCTGCAGGCAGCCCCTGAGTAGTCATCTGAGTAGCTCAGCTTCTCTCCCAGCCGCTTTCTCTCAGGCTTCCTCCACGGCACTTGTGTGTGTGGTGGTGGTGGTGGTGGATGTGCCACCATTGGCTACATGACTTCTAGGGCTAGGAGGTCCCAAAATACATTGGCCGCATTGGTAAGGTGGGCAAGAACCCCGACCCTTCATACCTTTGAGTTTATTTTTGCTTTCCTCTCTCAGCTGGACCAAGTGTGTTATCAGCTCAAACTTTCGGCACACTCTGAAGGGTTTGCCCCCAGGCCTAAACAATCCCTTATTTTTCCCAGGTTAGACTCACAGGTTTCTTCCATAGGGACCTCCCCCTGCCTCCATTCTAACCTCTATGGCGTGAGGCTGCCTTCCGTGATCCCACCCCCAGTCAGGTACTGGCAGGGAGTAGGAGGGCATTTCTCCCTAATTATTTTACCAGCGTCAAGTGTGCTCACTGCAATGCTTTCTCCTGTGGCCACCTTGCCTGGGGTGAAGGATTTGATGCCAGGAGATGGATGCCCCGTGTTGGGGGCAGAGTGTTCACAGGGTGCCAGGTTGGTGACCTGGACATCACAGCTTTGCCTGCCACCTCCAGCCATTCATGCCCCCCTTCTGCCCTCTCCTGTGGTCCTCCTGTCCCCCGCATTCTGATACCAGGTTATTGGTATCAGAATCTCTATAGAGGTTCTAAACCAGGTTAATGGTCTAGATTATGGAATCATTTGCAAAGACTTGGATTCTGATGTCACATGAGAAAAATAAAATCTACATAAAGGGTATTAGAGAATTTTTATGAGCTTGCTATGAAATCTGAAAGAAAAATTTAAAATTAAAGTCATAGAAGGGAACCATGGAAAAAATGTTCAAAACATCTTAAGGAAATCAATGTCCATGTTACAAAAGGAAAGACGGTGAGATCAAAGAGAATGCAAAGGGTTGTTCAGATGTAGGAATGATGCTTTAGTGGGTGAAGCTTCCAGCGAAGACCAGAGTCTTTTATTTTAGGGGGAATCATTAACCTAGAAAGAAAACTATTTACTAAATATCTAATATATATCGGTTATTCTCCCAGGTATCTTTTCTCATTTAATTTTTTTTAAAAAGTGCATCTTGTAGATGTGGAAACTGAGACTCAAAATTAGGCAATTCCATGGGTCACAGTATTGATAATTTTGAGTCAAGTTTTGACCTTAAGTTAGTCTGATTTCAAAGCCCTTGCTGTTCTCATCACTCCAAGCCACTTTTTAAATCCTTGCCGTAAAATACAGAAGAACAATCTCGGTACACTAGCGGTAGCAAAAAGCAGTTTTCACAGAATGAATAAGACTAGGCTTTAATAGAATCAGCAGTCTTACAAATCTCAAGGTGAATTAAAAGAAAGGAAAAGTTTCAGGCCAATATCAGGACCTAAGGTAATAGATTTGGTGCCATTCTGACTTTAAGATTATGAAAAAATGAGACATTTGATTGGGCTCAAAGATGCAAACAATTAACAATAAATTAGATTAGTTTTTTTTTTCCCTGAAATAATGACAGTTAACATTTATTGAACACATACTCTCTACCAGGCACTGACCAAAGAACTTTACATGTATTTATCAATCTTCCAAATAAGTGTTTAAGATTTTATTTATTTTTAGAGAGAGGGGATGGGAGAAAGAGAGGGAGAGAAACATCCATGTATGGTTGCCTCTCGTGTGCCCCCTACTGGGCACCTGGCCTGCAACCAAGGCATGTGCCCTGACTGGGAATCAAACTGACAACCCCTTGGTTCACAGGCCAGCATTGAATCCACCGAGCCACACCAGCTAGGGCTAACATTCCAAATAATTCTATAAAAGATTTTATTGCCTCAACTTAACAACTGAGGAAAACAGCACAGTGAGACAGTGATATTCAGAAAATCACAAAGCAGTATTCAAACACAGAATCTTGATTCTAGACGCAACAGAATCAACCACCTCAGTGCCTCACACTCTGTGTTACAAAATCTGGTATCTGAAACTCAGATTATCTGACAAAGACATAGTTCAATAGAGATGCCTTCTAAATTAGAAGTGTCTCTAGAAACCTCTAATCGTTGCCTTTAGGGGACATTTTAGGAAATTTGTTTCAAAGTTCTAGGGCCTTGAACTACAGTGAGATGATAGAGGATAGCCCCATTATGTTCCTCTGTGGCCTCACATTTTCCCTAGGCAGCTAGGGACCTTTCAATTAAGTGCTTTACTGTGTAACCCAATAAATTGGAAATTGGAAATTTGTGATTCTACATACACTACAGTTCATCAACACCTTCTATAAATCATGTTCTGAGTGGTAATGAATGCCATGGCTTCTGCTGTGCCACCAGGAAGTAAAAAACAATATATAGCCAAATGAATTGTGATTCTGCCAAATGCACCAAATGAAATAAACATTCTCAAGTTTGCTTTATCCTGTTGTAATTATGTCTCAGGGTAGATAAAACGATAAAACTGTTTTTCACTTTCTCTAACTTCCTTACATGTATAGGACTTACAAGCAGGCAGTTTATATCAGAAAACAAATGGGCTTTTACAAGCATAGAAATATATAAACAAGTACAGGTGGAGGGAGAAAGACAGTTAATTAAATAACAATTAGAAGGGTCACAGATTTCAAGGTTACGGAAGTGACCACACCATAAGAATTATAAATCAGAACAATTTACACTATTACTCAGGATTTATTTTTCTTCTTTTTGGTATAACTACCTCATTTTTCTTCAGAGTAGCAAAACATATTAAATGCACTAATTGCAATTCCTTCTAAGACTAAACATTTAAATTTGCCCTCACATTGATTAAGAGTCTGAAATTGTTCTTCAAAAGCAGTGCCCTCAATAAAACGATCTCTATTGTGTGGGTGTTTCTGTCATTTAATGTTCCCTATGGTCATGTCTCCATTTACTATTTTGTTCCACTTTTAGTACTTTGTTGAAACCACTTTAACTTCCTTGTTTTCAATAGCTCATTTCTTAATGTATCTGTGAGTTTATTTTATGTGAGATAATACCATGGACTATAAAACAAAAATGTTCATGTTACAACATGAAAAATTCTGAATGTACATTAGTGCTTAGATAAGAAAAAGTTTAGACAATAAATTGGCAATGCAATACTATAGCACTGGAAGAGGTAGCCAGATCGAAATTATTTATGGGTCAATCACTTATAGCAAATCAAGAATAACTATTTGTATGTAGCTGTGAGCATCTGGAAACAAAAACTGAGTAGAAAACACATTGAATATGAGAATAAAACAAAGATAAGAGGGAAATTATATTTCTTATTGAAAAAGTGGTCCATTTCTGTGTACATTATTAGGAGATCAATCAGAAATAACAATATTGTAAGAGTTGTGTTAAGGGAAAGTTAAATGAAGTTTTGTGTGAATGGATGTGTGTGTGTGTGTGTGTGTGTGTGTGTGTGTGTGTGTGTGTAGCCCCAAAATCATGAATTGTCTCTACATAAGAAGATAAATAGTTGCTGGTCTGTGAAGGACATAACCCCAATGAAAAATATCCTCCCTCTCAGTTTTTTGTTCTAATAAAACAAAAGGATTATAGTCTGAAAGGTACAGGAGGCTTTAAGTCATGCTCGGAGGTTGACTGGAGAAGGTCACTTTTATACAGCCAGTTATTTGTCTTTCTAGCTGTGTCTCCAAGCTTCAACAGCCAGGAAGGTGAGAAGGCGCGCACAATGATTCATAATAACAGTATTCTCTTAGGGTTTGTTTCTGTGTAAACTCAGGACCAGAGACCCGACTATCCCAATTCTCTCCTAGCATTTTCTAAAAGTCATTAGATAAAGAATTCCTTCAATCATCCTTGTCTCTCACTTCAGAAGCTGGTCCTGCAATGTGCAATGCCTCTACTTTATCTTGGTTTGGGCCGCTGTGGTCCCTGACTTTTATCTGTGTACCACTCTTGTGTGATCCTTTGGGATTCAGCTATTTTCATTGTTCAATTTCTCTTCTAATAGTCATTTCACCACATAGTGGATGCTTTAGAAAATTTCACTGACCACAAAATAATCCTGTCCTCTGTTCTTTGTGTCTTTCAGAAGTTCTAATAGCACTGCTTTTTCTTGTTCATTCAATTCACACCTGTCCCCATGGCCCCCAAAATAGAGGATGAGAGGAATGGGAAGAGGAGCTAATGAAGCCATGAGTGATGTGCTCCTGCCCGAGTCTCTAGTGTTGACTTTCTTTCAACACACAAGCCCTTGCTTTGATCCTAAGCTTATAGCCACTACTTTTTTTTTCCCTTAGTGTAAGCTTCTTCTGACAACCACCTCAATTCCTTAGTTACTGATTTAATTACTTCTATTGAGCCCTTATTATATCCTTGGCACTGTTCAGGTACAACATTGTATACTCATCTAACATGCTTGTATTTATAGGCAATGAGACCCTGAAATCTACATCTACCAAAATTCTCAATTTTTGATGTGTATGTATATTATGTGGTTGAAATAAAAAATAAAGAGAGAATTATGCTAGGATATATACATGATGGTCAATTTTATATGAGAACAAAATATTAGAGCTTCTGTTTATGTTGTTTTTATTTAAATAATAAAGAAGTTAAGTTTTGTCTGTAACTGATAAGGATTGGTGCTAGTATCTTTACTCAGTCACAGGTCACACATGATTCCTGACATTTCTGAGGAGGCAACTGTGCTGCATTTTTACATTTTTATTGTTTTGGCATCTGGGTAGGCAGAAGTCTAAGACTGACCCCGAGATTGCTGTCTTTTGGTGTATCTTTTGGATAATTCTCCCTTTTGACTGTGGGGGAGACCCCTACCTAGGATGGAGTATCACTCATGTGATTCGACTACTATCAGTTGACTTTCAGTTCATCAAGACAGACACAGATTACCTAGGTAGGCCTGGCCTCACAAAGGGAGCCCTTAAAACAGCTTGGTCCATTCTTAAAACGTGTGACGGCACATGTGGAGGTGCCAAAAGGCACATTCCTGGGTTGGCCTCCAGGAACTGAAAGTGGTCTCTGAATAACAATCAACAAGAAAATGCGGATCTCATGCTTACAAACACAAGGGACAGGTATTTTTCACTAATTTCCACTCTAATGGTATCTACTTAAAAATATTAATAGATTAAATAATGCTTTAACTAAAACACTCTGCCCAATATAAATGGGTAACTTAAAACTCTTCTTATGAAGAAGCTGTGGATTAAAGATCGAATTATTATTACAACTGCTAGCAAAGAAGCAAATTAAAAAAAAATTCTTGGTCTTTGTTACCATACCAAAAAATAATGATTACAACCTAATCATATCTTATAAAAATATTAATTAAAATATATAAAATGTTCAAGGAGACTACTGAAAAATAGATTTAGTTGTTGATGGTTGTCAGTTTGTTGTCATTTTACTGTTCATAGTTTTGATCTTCTTTTTCTTAGATAAATCCCTTTAACATTTTATAGAATAAGGGCTTGGTGATGATGAACTCCTTTAACTTGACCTTATCTGGGAAGCACTTTATCTGCCCTTCCATTCTAAGTGATAGCTTTGCTGGATAGAGTAATCTTGGATATAGGTTCTTGCTTTTCATCACTCTGGATATTTATTGCCAGTCCCTTCCTGCCTGCAAGGCTTTGAAAAATCAGCTGAGAGTCTTACGGGAACTCCTTTGTAGGTAACTCTCTTCCGTTGCTGCTTTTAAGATTCTCTATTTTTAACTTCTGGCATTTTAGTTATGATGCATCTTGGTGTGGCCCTTTTTGGGCACACCTTGTTTAGAGGGATGTTAAGAATAGTATAGGAAATGCAAAAGCTGAAGAACTGTGTACTTCCCATGGGCATGAACAAAGGTGGGGGGATGCTTGAGGGAATGAGGGTACCAGACAGAGAGGGGCAAAGGGGAAAAATGGGACAACTGTAATAGCATAATCAATAAAATATACTTAATTAAAAATAAAAGATTTAGAATGACTAATTACCTTCGACAATAATAAAATATTCTAGTTGCATGTTGTACCATGAGATATTAGTTAATCATACTATGAACATATTTAAAAACTCAGTACCTAGAAAGCCATATGACAAAAAGAGTTTTTAAAATCAGCAAATTCTGTTGGAATAACCATAAAAATTATTAGTTAATTTCTGAGGAAACACACATCAGAAAATTTACACATTGTGGACGATTAATTATACTTTTTAAATAACATATCTCACTTCACGATATGTGTTAGATTATTTTTATCAATAAAATACATGAAGATACATGTTCTTGTCTAGCCACTGAAAGAGATGTACCAAAGATAAAAAGTTATTAAGAATAAATGTCATTTTAAATAAAAGTAATATTATAAGTAAAAGCTATGTAATTGTAAGTGAGGTTAGTTGTTACATTGACTGAAGCATAAAGGGGGATCCAGGGCAAATTTACACGTAATGCATCAATCAGAAATCAGTTCACTCTATCATTCAAAATCAAACTTTTGCCTCATAAATTCCCTTCAATTTAACAATCATTTGATATCCACTCATTATATGTCAGAAGAATATGAGCAAATCATAAAAACTAAAATAAAATATCCTTAGGTGGCTTATCTTCTAGTTTAACAGTAACAATAGAGTTAAATAACATACAGTAGGGTAAATAGTCAAGGACTATTTGCATACCCAATAACATCTTCACATTTTCAGCCACACCATGAGACTACATTTTCCAGATTTCCAATGTGGCTGGAGACTTTGTAGTTAGATGCAGGCAAATATCTGCATTTTGATCAAAAAATGATGACAACAATGATGTGATCTCAGCTAAATGGTTAAAAGGCAATGTGCCTTCTTTTGATTCTAGTGGTGTTACATCTAATGCTGCAAAACAAATTGCTGCCAAATTTAATGGTATGAAACAATTTTATTACACTCATGAGTCTGTAGGTTAGAAATGCAAATGAAGAATATCAGGGATGGCTTGTTATACCTGTGCGCTTAGGTGATAATACTAGGTGGCTGGGGATGATTCTCACGTGAAGACTCCTTCACTACCTTGTCTGGGCAATACTGGCTGCAATTTGAAAACTCATTTAGAACTTTGTGCTGAAGACCAGCACATTATCTCTTCATGTGGCCCTGGCTTCCTTATGGCACAGATGTTGGAGCATCCCAAGTGAAGGAGATCTGACTTCAAAAGTCACATTGTGTCACTTAGTTCATACTCATCAGCGCACCCACATTCAAAGGAAGAGGATGTAGATCCACCTCTGGTGTGGAGAAGTATCAATATCAATTTGCAGTAAGAGCATATGGGATGAGGATATTGTGTGGTTATTTTTTGAAAACACTATTTGCATTTCCCCTTCCCTGTTACTTAAGTGAATATGAATAATAATAAAATTGGAAGGATCCCACTCTAGTGAATCACATTAGTCTGTGATAAGAATTATAAAAATATTTTATTGTATTATGCCACTGAAACTGTCAGGGTTTTAAGTTCTGTTTTGTTTTTATTACTATTACAACAGAAGGTCTAATTGGACTTAAATAAGAGCTAAAAAGATATGTAGAGGAGAGGAGAAATAAAATGTCAGTTATTTGCAGAGATTTAAGTTCAAGCATAACTCACTGAGGTGACTGTTAAGTAAAGATTTTAGGAAGTCAGGGAGTTAGCCTTATAGATAATCAGGAAAAGCAGGCAAAAAGACTTTAAGTGGGAGTGTCAGATAAATTACAAAAATGCCAGCAGGGTTGATGCAGAGCAAGTGAAATGGTGAGTCACAGAAGATGAGATAAGGGAAGTAATAAGGCCAGATCACTTAGATCCTTATAGGTCATGCCACCGGCTTTAGCTTCTTCCCTAAGTGAGAGGGGAGACCTTAGAGGAAAGGCTTGATCTCACTTATATTTTAATAAGACCACTTTGGCTGTTGTCTAACGGGACTTGCAAGGGTATAGGAACAGAATCAGAGTTGCCTGTTAGAAGACTTTTGTAGACACCCTAGCAATAGGTGCTGGTGGTGTCATTTAGTGTATTGAGAGTGAAAGTAGTTTAGAGTGGTCAAATTCTGGGCATACTTTTTGTACTTACTTTTTAAAATTATTTTAATTGTTGGGAGATATGCATAACAAAGTTTATCATTTTAACAATTTTAGTGCAGGATTATTTAATGTCAGTTGCACTCAAATTGTTGTGCAAACAATTTCCAGAACTCTTTTCATCTTTTAAAACTGAGACTCTATACCCTTTAAACTTGGATGCACTTTGAAGATAGAGATGACAGGATGTGTTGGAATAAGCAGGTGCAGAGTTTGAAGAAAAGAAAAGGAGGTGTCAAATATGACAGATATTTTGGTCTAAGTAACTGGAGGAATCTTGGTGCCTTAAACCGAAATGTGTAAGTCCTAAGAGGTACTGGTTTGAATGTATAGGCAGAGCAGAAGTTCAGTTTCAACATGTTAAATTGAATATTTCTACTAGACATTTAGGTGGAGCTATCAAATAGGCAATTGTGTGTGAGTTTATAAATATATACATATATTTATATTTATAATTTCAGAAGAGAGTTCTGGGCTAAATTACACATTAGGCAGTCATAAGTATAAATGAAATTTAGTGCCATAGCCATGCTCCTGGGTAGGCTTATCAAGAGAGTGAGTGTACATAGAAAATGAAGAGGTAACACCAGATCATTCCAGTACTCAGAGGTCTGAGAGATGAACAAGTACTAATGGAGGGGGGAAAAAAAAAAAACCCTGAGGAGGCATAGAATGTGTAGTCTCCCATAATCTAAATGAAAAAAAAAAGTATTTCAAGAAGGAGAGGTTAATAGATTGCGTATAATCTTGTAAATAGGTCAAGTGAAATGGGTACAAGAAATGGCCACAGGGTTTAAACATTTCAAGGTCATTGGTGACCCTGAGAAAGGCATATCCAGTGGTTTGGTGGGATCCAAGACCTGACTTATTGGTTAGAATGCAAAGTAAAAAAGCTCAGAAACAGTAAATATATACAATTATTTCAAAAAGCTTTTCAATAAAACAAAGGAGAAAACAAATAGGGGGGTGGTTACTTGGTTAGGAAAATGGAATCAAGACTCAGATGTGCTTAAAGTGATATATAAGTTCACAACGTGGTGAATTTTGTATTATAGGACCTTAAACATAACACATTCATCACAACAGTTTGTAGTAAAAGAAGGGCAGTACTGATGAACTGTCTGTATTATACAATGGTAAGTTGATGATCTTGTGGCAAAGTTTTCAAGTTATTGAATATATGATGAATTATGCATTTCTAAATTTGCTGACCTTTTCTCTGATGACAATAACTGTCAGCAATTTGCTATATAGAAATACTTTAAGAAAATAAACACAGTCTGTGCCAGGGTAAAGGTGACATTTTAACAATAAATGAGAAAGTAACTGCTTTTGGGAATTGCTCCAACCGAAGAGTGTCCCACCCAGGGTGGATGCAAAACTTCCCGAATTCCCATGACACTCATGCTCACCGGTTGTCAAGAGTTGTCAGGGCTTCACTAAATACATGGATATCAAAAGAGAAGTACAACATCGTAAATAGTAATAATTGCTACATGTGACTTATATTTGATCAAAGGGCCCAGTCTTTTACGTCCTGGCTTCCGGAAACCCAGAAGCCAAGATAGCTTCCCTTATCTCACAAATTCCCCATTGAAAAGGGTCCAGTCTTTTCCACCCACTGGAATCCCAGGAGAACAAATGTACCACAGGTCCAAAGACAGAAACTACTTACCCCTCATCTAAGTTTCAGGATCCGTTCTCTAGTCTGCCTTAAGAAAAAACAAAAATATTTAAATTATTTCCATAATAAAAGAAGGGAGTTATCTATTCCCTTCATCACAAAACTACAGTCTGATTCTGTTTTAGACCTAAAAATCTCAGAATAGTTCTGCACTTGTATATGTATTTTTTCAAATATCGAGTTAATTCAATCTTTTATAAAACAAATACAGGGGTTGGCAATAGTAGGCTTACAGTTGTAATACAAGTAAATAATGCAATAATTAATAATAATAGAAGAATAAACTATTTTGTGTACTTACAACTGTAAACCTACTTTTGCCCACCCCTCTATTAACTTGTTAAATGACTATGCTCTTTCATGAGAGAAAAATAAAATTTATTTAAAACAAGAGTTTACTGGCAATAAATTCAATTTTTGGCTTACCTACTGACATGTAGCATATCATTTTCTAAATCAATGTGGAACTATAGCATTAAGTTATAAAATGAAGTTGTCCAGTGTCTTTGAAATGTAACATGTTAATTAGGAGAAAGACCTTGAAGTCAATATATCTGGGATCAAATGTGGTCCCTTTATACAGAATATTTACCTTTCTAAGCATTAACTATTTCACCTTTAATCAGTTATAACACTGCATGTTCCATGAACTTCTGGTAAAAATATATTAGAAATATTATTTTAGCATTCAGAATAGGATGTCATGTAGTAAATGATCAATAATTGATACCTATTATTGTCACTGCTCTTAATATTTTCAAATGCCCTCAGCTTATGCCTCTTAACATTTTCTCCTAAAGAGTTTCCAGTAATAGCAGAGGAGAACAATTTTTTTCTACGTTAATCTGGAGCCTAACTCAAACCTTCTCTTCTTAGTTCCATTCACTTAAGAAGTTTCATGTTATATTTTTCACAAATTGTTAATTGCAGCTTCTACACCACTATACATCTTTTTGCATTAAGTGTCTTCCAACTCACTAAATGCATAATTTCATCTTCTTCAAACTCTTAAGTAAACATGATTCCCAGGAGGACGGACTGTGCTTATTATGTGTTCTGTAGCTTCACTGCCAAGGGTTTCCAGGTGCCTTGAGAAGTAGGATCCTCCTTCTGAGTGCACTCACTTCCACTCCTCTGTCACAAGATTGCCTTCTGTCCTCATATTCTGACACTTCTCCCATTTTACTACCCAGTAGTGTTAAAGTGCCAACACATCCCTAACTCTTTTCTTTTTCTTTCCTCCACACTGTTCCTGATGAAAGCATCCGTCAGTTGGTATCTGATCCTGTTCTCTAAGATGAGGTGGCTGTTCTTAATTCAGAAAGGCCCCTCCCATTCCCATATGACTTTATTAATATTAGCTATAGTTAGTGACCATAGAATTATATTATTATAAAATATATAATATAGAACTCTAGAATTTGGTATACAGAATTATCAAGAAACAAGAAAATACAGTGGCTTTCAAGGGCTCCCATAATAAATTACCACAGATGTGATGTTTAAAACCACAGAAAGATATTTCATAGTTCTGGAAGCCGGAGTCTGAATTCTGTGTCAGCACAACCACTCTGTCTCTGGAGGCTCTCGTGGATAATCCTGCCACGCCTCTGCCAACCTCTGGTGGCTTCCAGTGTTCCTTGGCTGTGTTTACAGGCCTTTAATCTCTGCCTCTGTCTTCACATACTTTTCTTTTTCCCAGGTGTCTCTTCTTTGTTTGAATTTAGGGCCCACTTGTATAATTCAGAGTGATCTCATCTCGATATCCTTAATTTACCCACCTCCGCAGAGACCTTTTTTCCCCAAAGTAACAGTCATAGGTTCCAAGGGTTAAGGCACTGACACATTGTTTTAAGGTCACAATTTAACCCACTGTTGGAGAGATGTTGAGCAGGCCTGTTTTGATTAATCTGGTTCCTGAAAGGTTACAGGATATTTTTAATAAATGTCAAACAATGATCTTGAAAAAACAGATCACCAAGAGTACCTTGTCTTGGCTGATGGCTAATTATAATAAAAATGAATTTTAATATAAAATATTAAAACAGTTAAATGTTGGAATAATAGGAATTCAGGCTACAGAAGCATGTTTAGAAATAAATATTTTGTGACTTTTAAAGTGCCTGAAAAAATGTTAACTCAAGACAGAATAATAGTGATGAAATTTGACTTCAGAGGAAGAAATGGTATTATTCCTACCAGAAATGACCCTTATAATTCATACATTGTGCCATAATTTACCACCTCTTCCTCCCAAAATTATATAAATGTCATGAATTTTAATCAGAGGTTGTTCCATACCCTCAACAGCCACTTTGAGGCTCATAAAAGATTCACCATTTTAAGAATTTGGTACAGCAGGGGACTGAATCCTGTGTTCACACCACCTTAAAATAATCCTCAGCTGGTCCTTTGATTACATTTTCAAATGGAAAAGCCTTAAATGAGTGGGCTGTCTTTTGTTTTGTTTTGTGAAGAAAAAAAGAGATATCTAAAGAAAAATCCCATAATAAACCTTTGTCCTTGCAGTTGCACGTACTTAGGAGACTTCGCACTTTAATCAGGAAGCCACGTTTGTTGTTGCTTGACTTACAGCGAGGCAACAAGCCCCTTTGGAAAGCCTCGGAAAGGGTACAAACTAGAACTGGGGTGAGAGTCAAGGAGGGGATGAGGTGAGAGAGATGAACACAATTCTAAAAACAAGGTGGATATTCTAAAATACAGAACATATGTGATGACCACAGGGTGGTGCCAGGGTGGTTGGAAATGAAGCAATGTAAGCTATCAGTTTATTTAAAAGTCAGGATTTTAACTTGCAGAATCTATATGTAGCAGATAAAATTAACATGCAATACATAAAATAAGAACACAGAGAACCAATGGAGACAGGCTGATAGCAAATGAGAGTAATGAAAAAAAGATGTTGTTCTGTTGGGAATAAATGCTCTAATTCCCTCCAGTCATTGCAGTAGTAAAGGAAAAAAATGACTTTCTTATCAACATCTCAATCTACTAATTAGCAAAATAATTTGGGCCCAATGTTCATTGTCCTAGTAATGACTTTCTACATTAACTCTCAGTGTAAGCAAGCAAGCACAAGGTATGGAAACATCCAAAGCAATTTCTAAGGTTTTAGGATATTTAAACTGAAAAGATACTGCTATTAATGAATTAGAAGGAAAATTAAGCATAAGAAAAGACCTTTAGTCAACACACAGAATTATAAATGGAGGTAAAGGTAAAAGTGAGTGATTTTGTTTATAGACTTGACTGGTTGACTAGCATGCAATTACGGGACCTGTTTCCAGCTTGTCCTTTATAAAAATAATTGGCATATTCCCCACAAGTGTCTGTTTTAGCAAATGAATCTCCTCATGGTGCAGAAGAATGATGGTGTGGGATGGCAGCATAATTTAGCATGGGGAATGCTAGATGTGGACACCATTAGCCGCAGCCTTGCACATAACACATTACACTTAGGATGACTGCTTAGCCTGGATAAACACTACTAAAGGTAAATGGAATAGCAGCTTGTAGTGTCATGGGTCCACCTGAGTTAATTAATTAGTCTGCACTTCCACATTAGCTTTGAGTCTGCAAAGTGCTATGGCGATGGGAAGATGGAATGCGCAGATCCTGAAGGGAGCATACGTCCAGAATACAGATGACTTACTGAGTGCATCTCAATGGGCAAGCACATAATTGTAGTTCTCTTAAGAGCAAGTATGGAAGGATCTGTCCATGTTATACTTACAGCTATTTTGATAAAATATATGTTGTTATTCACCAACTGGCATAATTCATTATGAAATACGTACCCAAATTGTTGTGAATCAAAGTAAGATAGGTAATCTCTTCCATTGCATTCGTTCGCAAACTTAGGGTTACATTGATTCACCTGGGAAACATTAAAACTACAGATAACCCAAGTCAAACCCCATGGATTTTGATCTAATTGGTCTGAATTGGAGTGTGCAAGGATTTTTTTTTTTTTTTTTTTTTAAGTTTTTGATGTAATTCTAGTCCTGGCTGGAGTGGCTCAGTGGATTGAGTGACAGACTGTGAAGCAATGGTCACTGGTTCGATTCCCAGTCAGGGCACATGCCTGGATTGCCAGCCAGGTCCCCAGTGAGGGAATGCGAGAAGCAAACACACATTGATGTTTCTCTCTCTCTCTCTTTCTCCCTCCTTTTTCCTCTCTCTAAAAATAAATAAATACAATCTTTAACATTCTTGAGGTAATTCTAATGTGTAAGAATTAGAGATTGAGAACCACTACTCTATTTTATTCTGTCATTTGTACCAAATGAAAGGTATGAAAGGTTGTGTCTTTGTTATAAAGAAAAATCTGTCAAACTGATAAAATATCTGCTCTGTTTAATCATGACATGGTCACTTCAAAAGACTTTCATGACTTGTAACATGTACTAAGATGAACATATATTTAATATTAACTACATGATATCATTAAATAATTTTCTGATGATATGATGGCACCCTAGTGTTAGCATAATCAAATTACTTTTAATTACATTAAGTTTGATAGATTATTATTAAACTTGCTATGTGACATATTTTGCATCAAGAAGGAATAATACATAAAAAAGGCATAATTTCTCCTCTTTGGTTAGCATATTTTAGTGGTGTTGATACACACACATATCTAAACTAATATCTATCTATCCATTTATCTATCATTTATCTATATACCTAATACTAAAATATGAAAATTCAGGTGATATGAATTAAAAGGCTAAAAATATAGAGAAGGTAAAACTCTTTCATAGGTAGTCTATACAGATAAAATAACTTTTGAAGCATGAATGAGAGTTTGCCAGACAGGAAGAAGAGCATCCTAGATAGGGAAAACAGCAAGAGAAAATGCAGAGAAGAGTGAAAATGCAGTGTGCCTGTAATGCACAATCTTCATCTTGAAAGTTTCTTAACACAGATCGTCTAATTTATTCTTAGTGGATTCATCCAAACATCACCCAAATGGCCTGCTAGTTCCATATTATGGATGTTCTATCTTTTTCAAGAAACGTATTGTTTAAATGTTGAAGTCAATTTTACATTTTAGCCAAATGCTTTTTTTGACTACTCATTAAATATCCCAATATACTTTGTAGGTCAATTATTTTGGTAATAACTATCTAATTTGACTTTCAGCTCAACTCTGCCTATCTGGCAAACACATTTTAAAGACTCACATGGAATTGTTTAGGTGTTGGAATGACAGAATCTGAATATAATGCTTTCTCAACACATAATTTATTAACATGAACACATAGAGGAAATTTTGTGAGTTTATTGACTTCATAAAGGAATAGCTACAACTTTTCTACATATGTGAGTGTATGATTTACAAAGTTTTGGAGATTTTTTCAGACTATCCAAGAAGCTCTGCTGCATACACAAATCATGAGCATGCCAATCCAATTAAAAATAGATGTTATTCTCTTGACTAGAACTCCTGTTTGAGGAAGAGACAGCAGCGTTTCCACTAATATGTTGCCCCGTGGATTTCTATGAAACTGAAGTTCCATACATTGCAAAGTGTTTATGTAAACAAGTAAAACACAATTAAATTAGAAAGAGGCAAATCACAATTAAATTAGGAAAATTAAAAATAAGAAAATTTTACCTACAATAATTTGAAAAAATATATAACACATTGGCAAACTATAAAACCATATTGGTAAGTGCTTTATTTTGTATTAATAGAAATTGAGAAGACCAATTGAATATAAGTATATAAGTATCTTTTCCAGTTATAAAAAAGATATGGCAATTAATCTATTCAGTAGGAAATGAACAAATTAAGTATGGAGACTTTTACAGGTTATAGGTTTTATTTTAATTTGTTTTAATTTAGGAAATACTTGAACATGTCTATAAAGTTGTATAATAAAAACAAGCATTATGCTAAACTAAATAAGCCAGGAGGTGAAAGACAAATACCATATGATCTCACCTTTAACAGGAACCTAATCAAAAAAACAAACAAACAAGCAAAATATAACCAAAGATACTGAAATTGAGAACAAGAGAGGAGAGGGATAGGAATATCCAGGGTAAAGGGGAAGGGATTAGAGCAACAAGTATGAAAGACATATGGACAAAAGCTACGGGGGGGGGGGGTGGAAATGGGAGGGAGCTGGGGAGGGCTGGGGCGGAGGGACAGGATGGGAGTAGAAAACAGAAGACTGTATAAGAACAACAATTAAAATAAAATTTAATTAAAAAGCAAAACAAAACCAAACATTTCCTCATGGTAACTTCCCGAAACCGAGTATTAATCTCCAGTTATGACTTTTTCAACATTCTTTTCAAAAAGAATGTTTTGAAAAAGGGCATTTTAATCTATGGAGTTCCTTTAGTTTCCCGGGTGTTTTTTCTGAAGCTGCTTTTATGGTTTATTCAATCTAGAAAAAATATAAAATTTATATAAGAATGAATTAATTTTCATAGCTTTTTTTACTTCCTCACTTCCATGCCCCACTCTCTAGTGGTACATTTCAAACGTTTCATTTCCTTTGTTTTTTGATGTCCATTATACTATTGCACAATAAGCAGTTGTATCCTAGGTCCAGTGTCAGGAGCAGCGGTGGATGAGTCTGTTGTCTATAACCTGTTGGCTGTGCCGATGGTTCCCTACTGCTTGTTTCTGTGCCTCAATGAGCTGCTGTTTTGGCTGCCTAGTATCCTTTTGTGTTCACATTCCGAGTTGACTTCCTTATTCCAACAATTCTATATGCTACCAGATACTATTTTAATAAATGAATTTTTTTTTGCTGAATTATGCATGGTGATATTCATTTGGAATGTCATTTATCACTATTATTTATTTTTTAGGTATAAATAATAGTAGGTATGTTTTTTCCAAAAAATATTTTAAAATTAGGTTTCTTTCATTTTCAGTCTCTCACTTCATTTGTAACAACTGATGAAACAGAACTTATTCTCCAGAGAGGATCAGACTTGGCCTTTCATAAGCCTAAGAGAGAAAATGATCAGTTTCTAAGTCTTCCTTATGGCTCACTTGGGATGTAATAATTGGAGTCCAGGTGAGAGATTACAGAATAGAGTAGTAAATAACAAAACTTTGAGGATAGGGATAAAGGAGAAAGCAAAGAAAGAGAAAAAGGTTAGTCAGAATAAGTAAAAATGAATTAGGGAAATATACTCATGAAAGCCTAGAATACAGATAAATAGAAGAATGAGGAAGAGGTCATAATTCCCAGAAATTTTAAAGAATATAAGAAACTGGAAGAAATGATAGCATTTAGTGACAAAGATATCCTTTGTTACCTTCAAGAAAGAAGTTTAAAAAGAAATGTGGGAGCAGAAGTTAGATGGCAAAAACTGTGAGGCGTATATTGTATAAGGGTAGTACAGGGAACAATCTTGCTATTACAAAAATGATAAATGTGACAACATGGTGTGGAGTCAGGTAGAATCATATTTAATCCCAATGCTACCAAGAACTGGTGATATTGGACAAATCAATTAACTTTTATCCCTCTAGACCTTAATTAACTTATCAATAAAACTTGAAGTATTATACCTACAAAGCATAGGTGTCTTACTTTCCATAAATACTAATCTCTCCTTCCTTAAATGGAATGACTTATAGGACTTTGGACCAGGAATGATTTCTTTTTATAGAGAAACTTAAGCCATTCATGGCCAGATTTTTGGGGGGTGGGGCAGAGCAAAAACTATGATAGAACAGATATAGTGAAGAGGAAATGAATAAAATAAAAGAAAAAAAGGAGTGAGATAATTGATGGAGCAAGATGTGTGTGTGTGTGAAATTTTAGAACCTGTCAAAACTAAGTTAATAGCTCTATAAAGAATAGACTTTTTTCCTGTGATATGAGGAAAAGAACAACAAATTGGTATAGCTACAGAATATATGAGAGGTGACAAAAATAAATTTAAAGGGGCTTATGTAAAATATCTTCTATTTCAGAAATTTAAGAAGTAGTGTTAATTTTTAGTATAAAAGGGTGAGGTCAGAATTGGATGAATAAAAATACCAAAATTGTTTGTAGTAAATAATGTAGGAAATGTTAATGAACTGGAGCAATATTGAGGGCAGAACCATTTAAAATAATAATAATAATTACAAAATAGTAATATAATCAGTTACAGTGTGAATAATTTTAAGTATTAAGTATCTTTTAGTACTGTAGACTCATCTACCGCATTTTACAATATAGCAATATAAAAATTGGAAACTTTAGTAAATTTTATTGATTCTAGAACACACTTAAACATTGATTTTTTTTACTAAGTTCTTAGCTGAATTTTATAATTTAACTATTTTGTTGAAAGTTAAAATACAACATTTGGAAGAAGAATCTAATGAATCTGTTTCTTAAGTTACACATTGATCAATAAATTGTGTAAGAAATAGTATTAGGAAGTATAAAACTCAAGAGTTATATTTACTTTCAGTTATAATACAAATTTTCAATAAGTGTATCTCCTGAGAACATAAATATGAAAAAAGAAATTCCAATTCATCTTTCATTATCACATTAAATAACTTAAGTGACATGGATTTCCTTACAGGTCTGTCTCTCTCAGATTGTTGATAATCAGGGTGTCTACAAATGGGAAGAACAAGGAGGACTTTTGAACTCAGTGTCATTTGTACTTAATGAAAAAAAATGGAGAATGGATTAATACTTTAGAAATTAGTCCTCATCTCCTTCTCTGCTTGTTGTTCTTTGTTTTCTTCCCTTATTTTTACCCTTTCATATAAAGGTATTCCTTCATACTATTTAAATCTTAGTTATTTTTGAAGAGGGATGCTCCTGATAGAAAAGTACCAGCTATTGTGGAAAATAAAGTCCAGCAAAATTTTCAATGTGAATAATTTTTTCTTTACAATGTGTGGTTTTTTTTAATGATTTTTGTATATTTTCAAGCCTTCTGTTTTCTTTGTTTATACTTCATGGCCTTGCAGTACAAGTTAAAACAAGTTTCTTCATTATTGTTATTAAATAAGTCAGATGCAAATGAATATTTTCAGCTATTTAGCTTTGGAATGTTCATGTTATAGCATTTTGTCAATCAGGCATATAAATAAAAAGAAACAAGGGGTGGAATACTCAGTTCTGTTTTGCAGTCTGTCTTCTGATTTCTGGGCTTTGAATCATAGAGCAGTTCTGCTTGATGGGGGCAAGGGCGTGGAGGGGGGAAGATAAAAGGCAGGTGACTATACCCTTCATCACACAGTTATTTTTTTAAATTAGCAGTCTTGAAGAAGGCATTTATTATCTATTGCTCTGGCATGTTTCCACCCTATAGCTATTCTTCTGATGTGACCTTGCCAACGCTAGCAGATTCCACAGCATTCTGGAAACCTTTGAATTCACACTTCTTTCATTATTCAGAATATCTGATGTTCTAGAATAGCAAGAATGTGGGGTCCTTTCTGGAAAGAAGCTTGAGGAAGAGGGGATGCTAAGTAAGGTTAGAGCTCAAGGTAAAGTTGGGTTATTTTTACCTTAGCCCATTTTCAACAGAAGCATTAGAATCAGTGACAGTGTAGGGTTTTTGCATCACTTAATACCTCTTTTCATTGCGCTTGTGTCACCAGTCATAATTCTCATCAAACCAATTGCAACTCGATGGACAAAATGGTACATCACTTTTGTTTTAATTTCCATTTATTTTCTTATAAATTACATTGATTTTTATATCATATAGGTAATTTTTTTAAAGATTCTACTTATTTATTTTTTAGAGAGAGGGGAAGGGAAAGAGAAAGAGAGGGAGAACAATGTTAATGTATGGTTGCCCCTCACACACCCCCTACTGTGGATCTGGACTGCAACCCAGGCATGTGGCCTGACTGGGAATTGAACCAGCGACCCTTGGATTCACAGGCTGGCACTCAGTCCACTGAGCCACACTAGCCAGGGCCTCATAAATGTTATTGACCAATATGGTTCTTAATTTGTTAATTAACTTATTAATTTGGGTATTATTTTGTATTTTAGCATTTTTCTTATCAAAATGTATGAGCTTATTATACACATTGAAGCATCTCTAATTAACCCTCACTTATTTAGTTTTTGCTTGTGATGATTTTCCAAGTATGTACATTTCAATGATATAAATTTCAAACTTACATAAGACATTATTAAAACTTTCATTTAGGATTTTTATAATTTTATTAAAATATTTTTACAGTACACATATCTCATATTATTCAAGCACTTAAACTTTAATTTTTAGACTTTTTAAAACTTGATTTTATTTTATTAATATCTTTAAATTTCCATAGCCTACTTCACTGAACAGTTCTAATGCTCCAAAGCCCTTTTTCTCATAAGTTAGATGCCTATAATATAATATGATGTAAAATGTAATTTGTTCAGTCTTTTAATTTTTCTGCTAAATATGGTAACAATTTATATATGGTAACAAATTTATGTATATAAAATTTATATATATTAAAGAAGTTCTTATATTTCTAATTGATATAAAATGTTGAAAAAGCATTTTTGTTTTATGCATTACTTATATTTTTCAGTTTCAACCAACTATATTGTTGTGAACAAGGCTGTTCTTATTCTCATCTAATTACAGGAAGAAATAAATCTTGAGGCTTTTACAAGGTACTGATGGTGCTGAATTTTCCACTGGGCCTAGACTGCTCATGTAAGACTTGTAGCCTTGCTGAAGGAGCTGAGGGGGTGGTACACAGGAGAAGCACAGTGGTATAGAGACAAGCACACTGGGCATTCCCAAAGTATCTGAAATCTAGCATCTGATATGTTAATTTTGCTCTTAAACATGCTTGCATAGTCCTTTGTCCAATTCTGTTTGAAACACAATAGTTGGCCCAGAATATAGTGTATTATCCTCCTTTTTATTTTTCATGTGTCCTTTATGTCTAATTTATTTATTTAGCCTTTCCTAGGTTTGTTTTTTTTTTTTCTACATGAAGATGATCATACAATACCAGATAGTATATGTCATTTATGTCCTTCCCCCAACAATGGGGGAGTCTACGCCACAATGGCCTCCCTCAGGGTTTCTCCCCCAGCTGCCACTGTTTGCTTCTCCCCACAACTAGGAATAACATTACTATTAAGAAAGCCCTTCCACATAAATGCCCTGTTAAATTAAATATTCTAATAATGGGATAGGTCAAATCTAATATAGCTGACTTTAATTATTTGAATATACATTAGATTTAAAACAATCTAAGAAAATATTCTGGATCTACATAGTTCTTGGATAAGAAAATCATTCAGATTATGTTTTAGTGCCAGAGAGCAAAAAAGAAGTGATCACTATTCAAAAAGGCAATTAAAATATGTGCAGCTCCAGGTGAAACTACATTGAATGATTCATATAATACATTAAAAATATAAATGTATGACATTAATTTATTTTCTAATTAAACATCTACTTTTGTTTTAAATTCTAGGACCTCAAGATCACTCTTCATCTAGACTGTCAGATCATTTAGAAAGGAATACAAATCACAAATGTAACATTAGCTTGTATCTTAGGGCTTTAGACATTTGTTACATTTATGTACATCTAAAATAATTAGCAGCGTATGTCACTGGATAGCAGATAAAACACAGTGTAAATTTCTATATAGTGGCTCTCAACCTTTAAATAAAATCTTTTTTTTTTCTGATTGAGGCCATTTTATATATATATAAATGAAAGGAGCGGTTTTAAGGTCCAGACTCTGGGTGAGAAAATATGTACACATTGGGGTGTGTGCACGTTTATTTATGGTAACTGAAATAGCTAAGTCTTCTGCAATGTTTTGCAGCTGCACAAGAAGCTGTGACCCTCATGGCAATTTCTTGCCGTGAAACAGGGAGTAAATGTGTAGCTAGTAACACCTAATCACGCACATTCCTAGAGGTGGAGTTGTTTGTTTCTCATCCTGTCAGGTTGGATTACTTGGTCAACTCAAAAGAGTTTAAATGTGCCTTGAAGCAATAAAACAATTCAAATTCTAACCTATGATTGAACTACACAGGGCAAAGAGGAAAAGATGCTTGGATAATGTGGTTGTGGCAGAAGGAGAACAGGGCAAGTGAACCACAGTGATTCAGTATTCAGCTGTGATATACAGCACACAGGAAAACTTGAACCATACTTTAAGTACTGGGTAGCATTACCGTTCAGCACACCGAAACTGCTTACGCTAAGAAAAAACAAGACATAATTCTTACTGGGCCCAAGTCCTTCCATCTCCCCAGAGTAATTAGAAATATTTTTGTTTGGATGAAAGAAGTCGGAAGGAAGCATGTCCACACAATTATTCCTCAGCGTTGGTCTTTTTCATAAGGCCCTAATCTGGGCTGAGAGAATTTAATGTTAACCAAATCTTATACTGGGTAATGCATCAGTTTCCTGTTGCTTCTGTAATAAATTACCATAAATCTGGTGGTTTATTCATTTATTGTCTTACAGTCCTTGAGGTCACAGTATGAAATGGGTCTTATTTGATAAAACTGAGGTATTGGTAGGGCTGCATTCCTTTTGGGGGAGCTGGGGGAGGTTGGTATCTTGCCTTTTCTCAGCTTTTAGAGCTCCCCCCTACACACATTCCTTGGCAAGTGGTGTTTTTCCATCTTTAAAGCATGCAAAGGCGGGTCAGACCACTCCCACTTCTGCTTGTGTTCACATCTCCTCTGACTCTGTCTCTCTTGCTCCCTCTTTTCACATTTGAGGACCCTTGAGATTATATCATGCTTCACAGATAATCCAGAATAATCTCCCCATTTCAAAATCACATCTTCCAAGTCTCTTTTGCCACGTTAAATAATGAAGTAGGTAAATAAAGTAAAATAACGTATTTATAGGTTCTCCGGATTAGGACGCAGACACCTTTGGGGTCCATTGTTTTGCCTTTCACAGGGTGGTCCATATTCTACATGTAGGAAACTAAGCTGTGCAGAGTCGAAGTGACCTGTCGTCACTCAGCCTTTAATTCTTGAAGCCTGAAATCTGTGTGAGTATATTACCCTTGTTCTTTCTACCCTGCAGTGCTTCATGCCTTGGTGCTCTGGTCAAACCCAGTTCTGTGTCTCAATTTTCTATAGCATCCTTGGGCAGTCTTAGAAGCTGCAGTGTGACTGAAAGGTGTAGGTAATGATTTGCATTCATTGCAAATCCTACAGATTTGCATTCATATGAATCCTACAGATTCATAATGAAATTGAATGTGAAACATTAGCTTGCATAAATGTAAATTAATAACTATCTCTCATGCCTTGGTTTCCTAAAATTAGTTAAAATTAGCATTGAATTGATAGTATAGGAGCTGTTCTTATTCTGCCAAATTAGGGTATCATTAAATTTTTCTGTTTATGTCAAGAACATAAAATATAACTATGGTGCCACATAATACACATTTTGAACTATAAGAATTACAAGAAGTAAATTATGATAAAGGAGGGAAGATCTATTTCTACTAGATAAATTGGGGGTTTCCATGATACCTAATACGTTTTCAAAACTATCACGATAAATTCTAAACTTGACCTCCAATTTATCCAGATAAAGTACTATGGCAAAATGTAAAGCACTACATTTGTTATGGATGTACCTGCTGTATGTGTTCTTTGCTTAACTTATTATTAAGGATGAATACATCTGAAAAAATAAAAGAAGTATTTAGGAAAATCTTTAGCTGTATACTGAAACTTATACAAGATTGAGCAAAAGTAGTTTTACAGTGTGAGTGATATTCTTTTGAGTTAATAAAATTGTTGCAGTAATCATAGCCTGCTTGTCTTTTTCCATACAAAAAAAAAAAACCATCTAAACCTACGTGTGTGTGTATAGCCTAAAATGGTGCTTTAAATAATAAATTGTACTAGTTGTACAATATATGCCACTAATATCTTGGTAAGAATTGCATTGAATCTCTAGATTGCTTTGGGTTGTATAGAAATTTTAATGATGTTAATTCTTCCTATCCATAAATATGTTACATAATTTAACTTATTTGTATCTTCTTCAATTTCTTTCAGCATCTTATAATTTTCTGAATACAAGTTTTTACAAGATTGGTTAAATCTATCCCTAAGTATTTTTTGAAGCGATTGTAAATGGGATTGTTTTCCTGGTTTTACTTCTGATAGGCCATTATTGGTGTATAAATATGCAACTAATTTCTAAATATTTATTTTGCATCCTGGTACTTTACTAAATTCATTTATCAGTTCTAGTGGTTTTTTGCTGGAATCTGTAGGTTTCTCTATGTACAGTATCACATCATCTGCAAATAATGACAGTTTTACTTCTTCCTGTCCAGTTCGGATCCCTTTTATTTATTCTTCTTGTCTGATTGCTGTGGCTAGGACTTCCAATATTATATTGAATAAGAGTGGTGAAAGCAGAAATCCCTGCCTTGTTCCTGATCTTAGGATAAACAGGTGTTTTTTTTTTTTATTTTGCCAATTGAGTATGGTATTGACTGTGCATTTGTCCTTTATGTTCTTTATTATGTTAACTTATGTTCCATCTATTCCCATTTTGCTTAGAGTTTTGATCATAAATGGGTGCTGGATTTTATCAAATGCTTTTGTTTATCTATTGATGTAATCTTGTTATTTTTTAATTGTCCTATTACAGTTATCCCAATTTTCCCCCATTGCTCTCCCTTGCCCTGCCCAATCCCCACCCCCATGGTCAATCTCCACCCTGTTGTCCACATTCATGGGTCATTTATACTTGTTCTTTAACTAGACCCTTCCCCCTCTTTCCTCCCTCCCATCTGGTCCCTGTCAGTTTGTTCCTTGTTTCTATGCCACTGGTTCTATTTTGCTCATTTGTTTGTTTTGTTCAATAGGTTCCCGATATAAGTGAGATCACATGGTATTTGTCTTTCACTACCTGGCTATTTTGCTTAGCATAATACTCTCCAGTTCCACCCACACTGTTGTGAAAGGTAGGAGCTCCTTCTTCCTTTCTGTTGCATACTATTCCATTGTGTAAATGTACTATAGTTTTTTGATCCACTCATTTACTGATGAGCACTTAGGCTGTTTCCAGCACTTGGCTATTCTAAATAATGCTGCTATGAACATTGGGGTGCATAAGTTATTTTGAGTTGGTGTTTCAGGATTGTCAGAGTATAATTCCAGCAGTGGAATTGCTGGGTCAAAGGGCCATTCCATTTTTAGTTATTTGAGGAAATTCCATACTATTTTTATCCTTTATCTTGTTTATGAGGTATATAACTTTTACTGATTTGCAGATATCGTACACCCTTACATCTCTGGAATAAATCCTACTTGGTCATAATGCATGATCTTTTAAATGGATTTTTGGATCTAGTTTGCTGATATTATGTTGAGGATTTTAGCATCTATTGTACATCAGGGATTTCAGACCATTATTTTCTTTCTTTGCAGTGTCTTTATCAGTTTTTGGAATTAGGATAATTCTGGCCTAGTAAGAAGAGCTTGGAAGTTTTCCCTCCACTTAAATTCTTTGGAAATGTTTGAGAAGGATAGATGTTAGTTCTGTTTGAATGTTTGGTAAAATTCATTTGTGAATCCATCTGGCCCAGAACTTTTTTTATTGGGAGTGTTTTCATTACTTCTTCACTTTTACTAGTTGTAACTGGTTTATTCAGATTCTCTGATTCTTCCTGACTTATTTTTGGAAGTGTGTATGTTTCTAGGAACTTACCCATTTTGTCCAGATTATCCAATCTGTTGGCATATAGTTGATCACAATGACTTTCTACAATACTTTGGTGTTAGTATTTACTCTTCCTCTTTCATTTCTGATTTTATTTATTTGTGTGCTCTCTCTTTATATTTTTTAAGATTTTTTCATTTGTTTTTAGAGAGATAGGAAAGGAGAGAGAGAAACATTGATGTGTGAGAGATATATCGGATGGCTGCGTCTCACACACCCCCAACCAGGGACCTGGTCCTCAACCCAGGCATGTGCCCTGACTGGGAAGTGAACCAGCAATCCATTGGGTCACAGGTTGGTGCTCAATCAACTGAGTCACACCAGCCAGGGCACTTTTTTTTTTTTCCTTTATGAGTCTGGTTAAAAGTTTGTCAATCTTGCTTATCTTTCCAAAGAATCCTCTCTTGGATTCATTAATCTTTAGTATTGTTTTATTTTTTAGGTGTGTTTATTTATTTCTGTTCTGATCTTTATTATTTCCTTTCTTCTACTAACTTTGAGCTTTGTTTGTTATTCTCCAAGTTCCTTTAAGTGTAAAGTTAGATCATTTGAGTTTTTCATGTTTCTTGAGGTAGAACTGTAATGCTGTGAATTTCCCTCTTAGGATTACTTTTACTGCATCCCATAGATTTTGTATTGTTGTGTTCTCATTTCCATTTGTTTCAAGATATCTTTTGATTTCTTCCTTTATCTCCCTATTAACCCAATCATTGTTTAGTAGGATGTTATTTAACTTCTATGAGTTTTGGTATTTTCAGTTTTTTTCTTATGGTTGGTTTCAAGTTTTATACCATTATGGTCAAAGAAGATGCTTCACATGATTTCTTTTTTTTTTTTTTTTCAGATAATTTTATTATTGTTGTTGTTCTATTACAGTTGTCCCTATTTCTCCCATTATTCTCCCCTGCCATCCCCACACCCACCTTCCTTTCAATCCTCCCACCCCTCTGGCTTTGTCCATGGATCCTTTATAAATGTTCCTTCACTTGATCCTTCCCCTTCTTTATCCCACTATCCCCCTCCCACCTCCCCTCTGGTTATTGTCAGTTAATTTTTTTATTTCCATGTCTCTGGTTCTATTTTTCTTGCTTGTTTATTTTGTTGATTAGGTTGCACTTATAGGTGAGATTATACAGTAGTTTTCTTTTACTGCCTGGCTTATTTAATTTAGCATAATTCTCTCCAGTTCCATCCATGGTGTTGCAAAGGGCAGGAGTTCCTTCCTTCTTTCTTCTGCTTAGTATTTCATTGTATAAATATACCACAAATGTTTGATCCACTCATTTACAGATGGGCACTTAGGCTGTTGTTCCAAGCACTTAGCTATTGTAAATCTTCTTAAATTTATTGATATTTGTTTTGTGTTCTAACATGTGGTGTATCATAGGAAATGTTCCATGGGCATTTGAAAATAATATATATTGTTCTACATTTGGATGAAATGTTCTGAACATATCAATTAAATGCATCTGTTCTAATGTGTCATTTAAGGCTACTGTTTTCTTGTTGATTTTGTTAGAAAAATCTATTCATTGATGTCAACGTGGTGTTAAATTCCCCTACTCTGACTCTATGTCTGCCGATCTCTTCCTTGAATTCCATCAAGATTTGCTTTACATATTTAGGTGCCCTATTTGGGGTGCACAAATGTTTATAAAGGTTATATCCTCCTGTTGGATAGCTCCCTTTATCATTATGTGGTGTCCTTTTCTGTTTCTCACTATAGCCTTTGCTTTAAAGTCTATTTTGTCAGATATAGGTATTATTACTCCAACTTTTTTAAAATTTTGATTTGCATAAAATATTTTTCCATCCCTTTACTTTTGGTCTCTCTGTTATTTTTTGTCCTGAGGTAGGTCCCTTTTAGATAGCATACGTATGGATCTCATTTTATTACCCGTTCATGCTACTGTATTCCAAAAATGTATATGGAACCATAAAAGATCCCAATTAGCCACAGCAATCTTGAGAAATAATAATGTTGGAGGAATCATACTACCTAATACAAAACTATACTACAAGTCCACTGTAATCAAAACAACATGGTCCTGGCATAAAAACAGACCTGTAGATCAATGGAACAGATTAGAGAGACCATAAATAAGTTCATACCTGTATGGTTAATTAATATTTGATAAAGGATGCAAAAACATGCAATGGGGATGTCATGGCTACTGTGGCTCAGTGGAGTCAGTGCCTGCCTGTGAACTGTAAGGTCACCAGTTCAAGTCCTGGGCAGGGTACATGCCTGGGTTGTAGGCCAGGTCCCCCACTGGGGACACATGACAGGCAACCTACAGATGTTTCTGTCACATATCAATGTTTCTCCCTTTTATCTTTCTCCATCTCTTCCTCTCTAAAAACAACTAAGTAAAATCTTAAAAAGTATAATGAGGTAAAAATATTCTATTTAATAAGTGGTATTGGGAAAATAGGACAGATACATGCAAAAAAGAAAAAAGAAATTAGACTACCTTCTTACCCCATACACAGGAATAAACTCAAAATGTGTTAAAGACTTAAATGCTAGACTCAAAACAATAAAAATCGTGGAGGAAATATCTCAGACATTTTCTGCAGCAATATTTTTTTCTGTTACATAGTCTCAGGCAGAGGAAAGGAATGGAACTACAATGAACTAAAAAGCTTCTGCACAACAAGGAAAAACACCAACAAAATAAAAAGAAAACCCACTAAATGGTGTAACAGGGTGCAGCCAAGAGGGGGGCCCCAAATAGGGATTTGGAATGGGGTCCAGAACTCAAGGTGTCCGGGAAATATTAGAAAGATACATAGGATGTCCTCACCGCCCCTGCCTGCCCCCACAGGTGTGAGTTGGGGGAAGGGACACATGGAACAGGGCCATTGAGAGCTGTTTTGAACAGCAACAGCTTTGCAGCTAACCTCCTGCATGGTCATTTAACGTATCTATAACCTTTAACTGGTTGCATAGATATGTTAAGTAGCTGTGGCCAAGCTTTGAGCCAGAGGAAGGGAAGTGACTTCCACCTGAGACATAACTGGGAGGCAACTCCCTCTGGTTAGAGCAGCTGCATGAGAGCTTGGAGATGATTGGCTCCACGCCATGGGGCCACACCTGCTCAGACTCATGATGGCAGCCCAGAAAAGCTGGAAGGATATGAGAGTGCTGGCAAGTGTAGCCTATTGTGGGAGGGGTCGGAAATGGGATGTAGAGGAGGATTCGTGCAGGCTTTAAACCCAGTGGCAGCCATTGAGAGGGGGAACCACGTGACTTTGGCCAAAGTGGGGACTCCTGCAGCCATATGAGGGAGAACCACCATGCAGCTTTAGCAGAGAACTGCCCCTTGGCTTTGGCAGAGTGGCAACCCACCACCCCCCCTGCAGCTTTGCTGGGGAGAGCCACATGGCTTTGGCAGAGTGGAGACTTCCCCGCAGCCTTGGTGAAGAGAGGACCACGTGGCTGCCGGGAGCCTGAATCACGGACTTCTACTTCTTTTCCTGAGATATGGTACCCCAGATAAGGGCAAAGGGAGAAGGAAGGACTGTGTGTGTCTGTGGGTATCCTAAAGGACTTTGATATTTTAATGAAGACATTAGGTCACTACTTTAAGTCTGTGTAGCTTTAAATAAACATTTCCTTTCCTTTTCACAAATCTCTGGCATTGAGAGACATCTTTCCTCTGGTGGCAGACATAACGAACCTGGGGGGGTCTTTTTGGTAATAGTATATCTAATCCCCCCTTAGTCCCCATTCTGTAACAATGGGAGAATATATTTGCTGGTACATCTGCTACTGACTATCATAAAAATTTATAAAGAAATTATAAAACTTAATACCCTAAAAAGCAAAAAATCCAATTAAATAATATGTAAAGGACCTGAATATACTTCTCCAAAAGGGACATACAGATGCCAAAAAACATATGAAAATATGTTCAATGTCACTAATCATCAGAGAAATGCAAATTAAAATCACAATGAAATATCACCCCATACCTGTCAAAATGGCTATCATCAATAAATCAATAAATGACAAGTGTTGGCAAGAATGTGGAGTTAAGGGAACACTTGTGCACTGTTGGTGGGAATGCAGATCAGTGCAACCACCGTAGAAAGGATTATTGAGTTACCACAAAAAATAAAAAATGGAACTGTCTCATGACCCAGTGATTCCACTTCTGGGAATATATCCAACAAAACTTAAATATGCTAATTCAAAAAATAAATTTAATAATGTTAAATTCACTGTTCAAATTGGAATAATGTTGATGTAAATGTTTAGTTCATTGCTTATAATGTTATGCTTTCTAATTTTAGTGAAAATTTTTAAATATCTAAATAAGAACAACTTTTTTAAGAAAGTGAATTTTTACACATCATTTTGAGTTTTTGTACATCGTTTTGTACATCTTCGTTATTATACTGGAACAAAAGCAACATTTTCCAAATTCAAAAGAAATATAATACGTATGATGTTTGAAATGAATAATATGGCTACATTAAGAAGCACAATGGTTAGAGTTTGACAAGGTGATAATGTTTTAGAATACATTCAGATAATCTAATCAAAGATCTACTTTTACGTAATCAATATGAATTGGTTTGATTTCACTCATCCTTAGTTGTAAGTTATGCTGATGAGTCAATTCAGGAGAAAAAAAATGATATGGTACAAGAATCCTTATCTTATATTAGGTTATACAACACTAGTTCTTTGGAGGATGAACAGGTACATATTTCTTTCTGTTTATTGATTGTATGCATTAAACTTTTATCTTGTCCAGGATGTGATGCTGAGGATAAACTATTCAAGAATGTGGGCAGTTCATAACAAAGATCTGGAAATTGGTGACAAATAGTATATAAGCAAAAGAAGGAAATAGGACAGGATTAGATAATTTACTGCTGTCACCTAACTTTAAAACTTCTCATTTTCCAACAACACTGTTCAACTCTCAATAAATTTGCTGACTATATTTATTTGGAAATAATATTTAACCAAATGAAACATTTTTCACAATAGGACCATGAAACACAAAGCCCAAATTATTATTGTGTTTCTCTTCTTCATTATCCAGTAACTCCTTATTGCACACATTTAAAATCTAATTCTTTTTTTAGACTAAATTATGATACATACCTTAGGCCCCATCACCTGTCTCCCCTCACCTCCTAGCATTTGTCACCTGCTTCATTATTCACTCATGCCAGTTTACTTCCTTATATTCAACAACAGCAAATACAGTACACTCAACGCCTTTATATTCCTTATTTTCTGTTTGGAATTTTCTGCTCACATGGATACTTTCTGCCTATTGAAGCCTGAATTCAAACATTACCTTGTCAGAGAGATTGTCTCCAGCCTCCATCAAAGGGGAAAAAAAAAGATAGTACTGTTCCATCCCAGACTATCACTCTCTGTTACTCTGGTTTTCTTCGTAGCACCAGGTCTGGTTACATGATCTGCAGGCTCCAGTGACCAATAAAAACATAAGAACCCTTTTCCAAAACACTAGAAAGAAATTTATTTTTTATTATGTAAAACAAATCATTTCCACTTTTTCACTGGAAAACAGAAATAATTTCCTATTTTGTTTTATTTTATTTTATTCTATTTATTTATTTTATTTTACTTATTTAAGCTGTTACAGTTGTTCCCACTTTTCTCCCATCCCTTCCTTCACCCAGCCCCACACTTTCTCTCCCCCAAGCCAATCCCCACATAGTCCTTGTCCATGGGCTATGCATAAATGTTCTTTGGTTAATGCCTTCACCATCTGTCATCCCAGCCCCGCCTTTCCGGCGCTTTCAGTCTGTTCTGTGTATCTAAGCTTCTGTTACAGTCTTGTTCATTAGTTTATTGTGTTAATCAGATTCTGCATACAAGTGCAATCATGTGGTATTTTTCCTTCACTGGCTGTCTTAATTCACTTAGCATAATTTTCATCAGGTCCATCCAATTTAATACAGTGAGAACAGTGCATTAAACCAAGGTCTTTCTAAATGCAGTTTCCTTTGTAACTGCACAGGTTGCAAATCAATGAAGCCAGCCCTCTATAGCAGTTCTTGCCACTTGAAATTAACCTCTTAAACATTGTGTTTGTTTAATCTGATTCTTCTGTTAGAATGTACACTCTGCATAGCTTAGGTCATAACTGACTGTTGACTGTTACATTTCACATATTCAGACTAGACCCTGACATATAAAAAAATTAAATATTTCCTGCACAAACAAATAAAGACAATCAGGGAGGGAGGGGGGAATGAGAGAGAGAGAGAGAGAGAGAGAGAGAGAGAGAGAGAGAGAGAGAAATACTATCTGATCCAGCCTTTTTATTCTATTTAGGCCTTCAATGGATTGGATAAGGCCCATCTACATTAGGGAGAACAATTGGCTTTTCTCAGTCTAGTAATTCAAATGTTAATCTCACCCAGAAACACCCTCACAGAAAAACCCAGAATAATATTTAATAACATACCTGTGCACCTGTAGGGTAAACAAAGTCAGTCTGGCTACCTCATCCAGATGTCTGGGAAACTAAGATAAGCTGTGTTCTCATAGCCTTGAGACTGGGTCTGATAAATGACTCCTATGGCCTTGAATGGGCTCTCATTTTGCTTATTATGCAATATTTTGACTCCCTGCATGCTTTGGGTGCATTTAGTATAGAAGGGAGTTAACGGCATCCCACTGAGGAACACACGGCTTGCGGTGTGAGTGGATCGCCCACCCTTGAATAGAGGCATGTCAGACATTCCCACAGCTCCACGTATGTTCTTCTGTCTGCCCGAATCCTCCTGGAACCTGCCTGGCCTTGACAGGCTGAGGCTGGCACCATTGGCAGGATTCGTCACAGAACAGTATGGAGTCAGCACCCTGGAGTGGGGCCTGGATGGGTGGCCAGTCTCCAGCAGGTATTATTCGGTAGCCGAGCACCTGGTGGCTTGGCCTTCCACCCCAGGACTGGCCCAATGTCAGTGGCATACCCGACACCATAGAGAAGGCCCTGCAGGTTGTCAGGGAAGACCCTGGAAAAGCCCAGCACCCATGTGGCTATGGGGCCTGTGGGATGGGTGTTTCCTTCAGCTTTGCGAGCTGAGATGAAGACTGCACTTCATGATGAAGTGAAGTTCCAAGACCCCGAGAGGGAGTGAAAGCCCTGAAGACTGAAGAAGAGGTGACTGCACTTCCCCACACAGCAGTGACCTGAACACCAAGGCTGAAAGCCCACCAGGCCCTGGCTGGTGTGGCTCAGTGGATTGAGCACAGGCCTGCAAACCAAACGGTCGCAGGTTCAATTCCCAGTCAGAGTACATGCCTGGGTTGTGGGCCAGGTCCCCTGTAGGGGGCACACAAAAGGCAACCACACATTGATGTTTCTCTCCCTCTCTTTCTCCCTCCCTTCCCCCTCTCTAAAAATGAATAAAATCTTAAAAATGAAGAAAGAAATCCTTCTATGCTCGAATCCGTGTCCTGGTGAAAGCTTTAGATCAGAGGAGCTATAAAGAGACCCCTTCCCAATCATAGGGAACCCATCTACAGGGGACAGGCGGGGACCGGAAGGGCAACTGTGCGCAAGTAAGAATATTGTTTAAGCACCCCCCATTCCTGAATGTACCCTGGGCCCTTTGTGAGGGCCTGTTAAGGCTCTTTGCAGAGACATACTGAGCCCACTCCTCCCACCCATTCAGTTGCCGTCCCCATGAATGTGACTGCAGTTTAACAGACACAATCTGGCTTAATAGTGTAGTAGGTCAGTGTAGCCAGTGGGCAGAACTGCATGCCATGTGACTCATGGCTACCAATGAAGCACCACCTCAGACTATTTGCACAGATAGTTGGGTGATGTACCTAAAGCTAACATTGTAGATCTTTACATGACATGCAAATAAACTAATGGTGATGCACAGGCCATTATGGAGGTGGGCCTTATGGCAAGACCCCTGGGAATTAGACCACTGGAAGCACATCACTGTGTATCCTGTGTGCCACAGCTGCCACCCCCTATGCCTCACTCAGTAGCTGACCAATCCGTGTGCTGGATCTGCACTGAAATTCTGCACTGAAATTCAGAGCATGTCTCTGGCCTCCCATGGCACATGTCTCCAGCTTCTGTCTCAAATTGGACTTGGCTTCTGAACCAGTGGAACAGTGTGCATCCCTTGTGGAATGAGACCTGCACTGACATCTATGCTGAGGCGAAGCAGCAGTATGATGGGCCCTGGCCATTAAGCAGCTATTCCATACGGAATGGCTCCGGGTGGCTCACCGCTAAGACTGTGGAGCTGGCTGGACCAGCTCCCCATTGCACTGGGAACCCCAAAGGACAAGCCCAGGCAAAGGACAAGACAAGTCTGTGTCAGACAGACTCTAGAGCATTCCTGGGAGGTGCAGGATGATGTGCGGGCTGCAGTTTCCACTGGAGCCCTCTGGGTGTGTGGCTCACATGGGTGGCCTTACTGCCTGGAAACTGGACTGGCCATTGCACTTGGGAATGGCCCTATTTGCCTGCTTGGGTTCAGAAAACTCTTGCAAGCAGACCAACAAATTGGGAAGTGTTTAAAGGGGACTCTGGGTAAAGTGTACTCGTTGGTGGGATAATCCATTAGCTACTTTTTCTCCTCAAACTGCTTCTATAGTCACCAAGACTGAGATAGCTGCTTTGGATCTTGATACTGCTTGTGATTTGAAGGAAACACATGATTCATTAAGCCTCTTAAATGAGGACACATATCAACTAAGGAAAGTAGCCTTGCAAAATCGTATGGCTTTAGATATGCCTACTGCATCCCAAGGTGGAGTGCGTGCCTTAGTAGGAGCTGAATGCTGTGTATATGTTCCTGATGTCCACCACAATGTTAGTCAATTGATTAAATAATAAAATACACATTCTTAAAATACCCTCTATCAAATGTCAATAATATGCAGTGCAGCTTAATCAGTTGAAACTATGATGACATGAAGAAGCAGAAGTGAAGAGTTAAAATTTACAAGAAAAAAAAAAAAAAGACTCTGAATGTCCAGAATTGGTATTATCTTCATCTTTGTTTTAGGGAGTGCCAGATTAAGGAGAAGAAAAAAGTCATCAAATTTGATTTTTTAGATATACATGCTTTTATATTTTAATACATTGGAACCAAAGCCTCCCTCTAAATTTTATAAGTCTAATACCTTCTTTTAAATATACAGAGGTGTTTCTTCATTCAGTTGAGATTTTCGGAAACGCTCAGCTTAGTCCAGCATCTGCGACAAAAGTTTGGTCAGACTCTGCCTATATATGCTTCCCTTTCTTGTCCCCTCTTCTATGCATCTGCCAGACCGCTCTGCAGAAATGCAGTCAGCACTAGGGCACTAGCCTCTCAACAACTTACAATAACAGGCACTACCTACTAAGTCGAGTGTAAATGTTTTTTGAATTTCAAAATATTCTGAAAGCTGCTCTGCCTCAACCAAATCCTATCTTCTCCTCTTTTTACTTCTACTGTACCTCTACACATATTACAGACATTTTACTCATGCATTTTACCCTGTAATCTTTTGGCATCTAGAATAATTTGTATTTTTGGTTTTTAACTCCTTCTGATTTTCTCTCAAAATGTGGCCTTCTGCTTTCAGTCTGCTTTAGATTTTCATTTTATAAACTTCAAATTTACTTATTACAAATGTCATACAATTTAGAACTTGTTATTTTCTAATTTTTAAAAGTATTTTCCCTTTGAACTAATTTATAAGCTGTTTGAGGATAGTCGCATGTTTAGCAAACAGTTCCTTCATCCTACAGAAGCCTTCATGCACAAAACTTGCCAAATTGTTGCTTCATAGCAAGTATTTCTTTTCATTTTAGGAGTTAAGTAGGATGCAAAGATATGTATGAAACAAAGTTTCTTATCAATAAGATGTTAAGTGGAAGAAAGAATATATTTATAATAAGATACTTGAATATACTTGTGATAATTGTTAGACCGAATTCTTAAGTAAAGGTAGTTGTAGATAGTAACAAAGACAAACCTGCATACTAAAAAAAGAGAAATGAAAAGAGCAATTCATGTGTTTCCTTTTTCGTATAACACATGGGTAATAACAATAACAATAATAACAACTCAGTTTCCACTGGAAAACATAGCAGCACTTCTTTTGAAATAACAGTTATAAAAAATACAACACCTTGGCAGTTTATTAGAAACATTTAAGGAACATAATTCCAAGTTTCATATTAAATTAAACCTATCATGTGTCTTATAATATTTAAAGATTAAACTTCTTTTTTATATTTAATGGTGACAAACCTGGCACTTTTTAAAATTATATTAATTTAAATTTTCTAAGGCTTCTGGTCATTATTTGCTCCATGATCCTACCCATGTTCCTTAAAGGAATGGGACTGTTTAACATGAAAAAAAAAAAAATGGGTGGTGATCATTTACAGAAATGCTTTATTAAAAAAGAATTAGGATTATTAAACTTAGGTTCATAATACGCAAAGTTCAAATTAAAATGAAAGCCCAATTTTTAATGATAAAAAATAAATGTTTAACCATTGGAAGTACCTAAAAATAGAATAATCTATGTTGTGATTTTATGTGTTTACTGTCTCTGAAAACATCAAGCAGTGACACTTCTACTCATTACAAATTAAAATCTGAGATGGTCTGAAGTAGTGTATTTGATGAGTGGTAAGATAAAATGGTCAAAGAAGGAATTTATAACTTTGCATTAATGAAAGCAGAACCCTTTTATTGAAGATATCAGAATTGAGTGGAAACTTCTTTGCAAAAAAATATTTTAAGACTTAGTATTTATAGAAAATTTATCCAATGCCACATTCCTTAAAACTCAAAATAACCCTTGAGTAAAAGAAAGTAAAGGTGAGATACGGAGAATTTTGTAGCAATTTTACCAAAAGTATGCAATTAGATAGATGGAGCTGAGGTGTAGATAATAGTGGTCCAACAGTGAGGCCAAATCCTTGACCTCTATTCCGTACTGCTTACTGGGCTATCTGTTTAAGATGTGGGAGGTATTATAGAAAGGAGACAGGGAAGCATCAAAGGTAATGAGGTTTTCAGTACAACAAAAGCAGATCGCTCCCATTGAAAAGAATTGAGAAAAATAAATTAAAATTATATTGGAGCCAGATTGCCAGTATAGAACAAAATGTCCTAGCAATGCCCAAGTTGTTCATTATTCTTAGGACTGCCAGCGTAGAACAAAATGTCTTAGCAATGCCCAAGTTGTTCATTATTCTTAGGAGTTAAGCTGCTGTATTTTGCACAGTGTGAAATGTCTGAAGGTATTTCAAGAAAATTTTCATGTACACTAGTTATCCAACTGGGAGTTAACAAAGACCAACATGCCATTTTGGAAACTCCATGTTAGACAAAGCAAAAGTGTACACCCCTGAGGTTTAAATGAAAGAACATACAAGTCCTGCCAACCCATCAGGAGTAAAAACAGTAAGAAACCATCATGAACCAAATCAGGAGTAAAACAGTAAGAAACCAGCATGAACCAAAAGTAAAAGCAAAATGGGAATTTTACATTCTTGAATAGTAACCTCTCCTTGCACGCTGTCCCTTTGCCAGTTTTACTTTTGTTAGGGTTAATGGTCAGCTAGTTTCTCTTTTAGGAAGTAGGGATGCCCTTGTTTAATTCTTGAGTTTGTCATTAAAAGAGAACGTAAATCAAGCTCTAGTTCTAAAACTTGCTAAATATGTGACTTTTGGGCATGATGAGAAAACTATTTGAACCAAGTTCTTATGTTAAATTTTAATCTCCTAAATGAGAAAATTCTATGAATTATTTTTCACAGATATGATATATGTAAAGTGCTCAGTACACTTTTAACATAATAATCAGTTTCTTTCTTTCCATTCATGAAAACTTCATGACATGTTTTCTCTGTGTTGTTCATGCTATTACAGATGTCCTGTGTTTCCCCTTCGCCCTCTCCGCCCAGGCCACCCCCCACTTCTATTGTCAATCCCTACACTGTTTTCCATGTCAATGTTCATGAATGTTCTTTGACTAATCCCTTCACCTTCTTTCAATCAGGCCTGACTTCTCTTCTCCCCACTTGGAGCTATGTCTGTTCCATGATTGTGTGCCTCTGGTTCTATTTTGCTCATTGGTTTATTTTGTTTATTAGATTTCTCTTGTAAGTGAGATTGTATATTCGTCTTTTACTGACTGACTTATTTCACTTGGCATAATAGATTCTAGTTCCAGCCATGCTGTCACAAAAGATGGAAATTCCATAGTTTTTTTTTTT